>JAQPPZ010003745.1:0-116557 GCA_028583015.1 Wollemia nobilis
TGAGGCCTTAGGGATAGTTTATAGAGACCAATTATTCTTCCAAGGAATATCTTTGACAATAAAAAATTTTGATTGCTCTAAATCCTCATATACCAACTTTACTGAGCATCCAACATCTTTTGATAGATTTCAATCCAACTCATCCTTTCTTGTAAAAATCAATAAATAAAACTCTTGAAACACACTTTGAAGTTCATCTATAATTTATTTGAGTTCCTCTCCTTCAACAAGGTTACTAATAGAAATCCATGATCTAGATTTGTTGCTCATATTAATATATTCTTTGATCTTTGGATCTTTACAAGCTAGGCATGCCCAAGCCAGTGGTTATCATTTTGAGTCAAAGTTAATAAGATAAGGCTTTAGTAAAGCATCGAACCAAATATATGCATAATTCCCTCATTGAATAACCATCTAATATGTATTTTTTTAATCAATTGTAAACTATTTGATGTGAAGTTCCATATTGATAATCGTTTGTATAGGGTTATTTTCCTTGATAATTTCATTACATCAATAGAACCTATATATTTTTGAAATAATTCTTTTGCCCAATTCTTTCTTTTATCTCTAAATAGTCTCCACCCAAGATTTGCCGCTAATGCCAAACTTATAAGTCTATATATGGATAATTATTATGGAAAATATTTGTAATGCTTTTAAGTTAATTGAAAATGCAAAACAACAATCTATTCCATTCATTTTGTGAGAAATATTCTTGTTGTCCCTATTTTTTTGAAACCTACAATCAACTTTCAAAGCTCATAACTTTTATTTTATAGATCCATTTTGCACATGTCATAAGCCATTGGAAAGGTATTTTTATGTAGAATTCACTACTAAAATTTAATCAAATTGTGAGTAGTTTTGATCCCTCAAATTTAGACTATCCTACATTGCTACAAAAAATTTTGTATTTTTGTTGCTATAATTTTGCTACACTTTTTGTGCTCTTCATTTTTGGGTCAAATACTTCATTTGGTATCAAATATTGATTGGTTTTTGGATTTGAGTGAACTTGGATTCATGGTAATTCTAACATTTGATCAACTTTTTGGATAATTTCATTGAAAAAACATATTTGTTGTTACTTAAGTCTAATAGCCAACTTCAACAACTCATTACCCATTCTAGAATTTAATAGGTAATATTATGATTATTGGAGCATAAATATGAGAAAATTGTTGATTGGAAAAGATATTTGGGAGGTAGTAGAGAGTTTTTATGAAGAACTAATTGATTGGAACACATTACAAGGGAATGATAGGACAACAAAAATGGAAAAAAAGAAGAAGAATTTATTAGCCCTCTACCATATTCAGTCTGCTCTTAACAAGATTTTATTTCCATGTATTGTTGTTGCTACATCAGACAAGGAGGTTTGGAAGTCTCTTCAAGAGGCTTACCAATAAAATTACCAAGTGAGAATGGTAAAGTTGTAGACCATGAAGAAATATTTTGAGAATCTACAGATGAAAGAGGCTAAAAATATAGGTGATTATTGTGTTAGAGTGAAGGATCTGGTGAACAAGATGGACACCCTTGGAGAGAGCTTTAATAAATATATAGTTGTTAAGAAGGTATTGATATCTCTTATTCCTAAATGGAATCATGTTGCAATAGTAGGAGAGTAAATATTTCTTTATACTTGAATTTGACTGTCTAGTTGGTTCTCTTATGTCACACGAGGAAAGACTAAGAGAAACTAGTAAAGAAAATAAGGAGGTTGTTTTTAATTGTAAATTAATTTATTTTTAGAATGATGAAGTTTATCCAAGCACAAGTAAACAATCACATGGAAGAGGAATAAACTAGAACTACTCAAGAGGTAGAGGAGGAATATGAAGAGGAGATGTTGCAGGAAGAACACATGGAAGGGTTGATAAAAAAAGAGTTGAATGCTACAATTGTCATAAAATGAACCACATTGCATGATATTGTAGAGTGAAGACCACAAATGGATATATAAGAACTCACTATGTATGTGAGGATGAAGTTGCACAAGGTAATTTATTTTTGACTAGTGACATAGCTGAAAAAACTAGTCAAGAAGTTTGGTATCTAGATTTTTTATTGTTCTAACCACATGACTGGAAAGAAAGAGTTTTTTGCTAATGTGAATGAGAATTTCAAGATCAAGATCATTCTTGGAAACAACAATGCTTTGGATGTGGCTACAAAATAAACCATGAATATTGGCACTAAAGAAGGTACACAAAAAAATTGTGATATCTACTATGCTCCTAATTTGGAGAATAATTTGTTGAGTGGTGGAAAACTTATAGAAAAAAACTATAAAGTTCTATTTGATAACAATGAATGTATCATTTATGATAAAAATAATAGGAGTATTATGGTCACCATTATTTCTATGACAAATAACTGAATGTTTCCTTTGAACTTTGGAGGAAAAGAGAGTACGAACATGGCACATATGGCACTTGAAGATAAGAATTAGCTTTGGCATATCAGATTTGGACACTTGAATTTTAAAAGTCTAGAATTTTTATCTTCAAAAGATATGGTAAATGGACTACCTAATGTTGGAGAGTATAAGGGTGTGTGTGAAACGTATGTGATTGGAAAGCATGCAAGGAAGGAGTTTCCAATAGGAAAAGCATGGTGGGCCTCATACCCACTCTAACTTGTACATTATGGTATTTGTGGACCTATGCAAACACAAAGTTTGGGTAAGTCTTCATATTTTCTCACATTCATTGATGATTTTTCAAGGAAGTGTTGGGTGTGTTTTTTTAAACATAAGGATGAATATTTTACCATGTTTAATATTTTAAAAGCATTGGTTGAGAATGAAAGTGGATATAAATTAAAGTGTTTGAGAACTAACTGTGGAGGATAAATTTGATCAAATGAGTTTAATGATTTTTCAAACAATATGGCATCAAGAGGAAACTCACTAACACCTATACACCACAACAAAATGGGGTAGCTAATAGAAAAATAGAACCGTGTAGAAATGGCAAGAAGCATGTTAAAGACAAAATGTTTGAGAAATTCTTATTGGTCTTATGCAGTTGATAAAATAGTGTAAATTCTCAATAGATGCTCCACAAGATCACTACACAAAAAGACTCCACATGAAGCATGGTATGGCACAAAATCCACTATAAGTCATTTGAGAGTTTTTTGGTTGTCTTGCATATGCACATGTGAATAATGAAGTGAGAAATAAGTTGGACCCCAAGAGTGAGCCATGCATTCTTGTGGGATATTCTGAAATAAGTAAGGCATATAGATTATATAATGCAAAAACTCACAAGTTTGTAGTCTCTAAAGAAATAATTTTTGATGAAGAGGGAGTGTACAGTCACCAAAAATCTGCAAGAAAAATATATGATGTTGAAGAAGATAATAAAATTGGGAGACAACCTTCAAATATTCCCTATACTCCTCCAATTCCACCTAGCAGTCCATCAAATGTTAGAATATTTACACTATTCATTATACATGCCAAGTGTTACGCGAAGTAGACCAAGTGTCATTTGAGGTAGACCAAAGGTCATTTTGTAAAACCTATATTCCATATTTCATTGTACAAGTCTTATTTGAGTAATATGAAGTAATGATTATTTTTATTCATGAAGTTATTTAGCTTTCTTGAGAAAAAATCAAGCATGATTAATGAGCTATTAGTGGAGAAATAACACCTAAGCTCCTTGGAAGATATTTATGGTAGCAAATAAATTTTGGTGATAAAATTCTCAAGAATTTTGGCTTCAATATGGGGACAAATACTTATTTTTTCCTAGTCTAATATACCTAGAAGATATATGAACCATATCTTATCCATTTTATCTAGTAAATTTTTCCTTCTAATAGAGATGCCAAATATTAAAAAGGATACAATCGATCATTTCAAAGATGTTTTGATAGTATATCCATCTATGAATTTAGAAGCTAACCAAGACTTGCTTATGTACATCCTAGAGATAGTGGAAAATTATCAAAACAAAACTTTAATGGATCCTATTAGAATTTTGGAAGCTAGTTATACATTATTCCTCATGAACAGAAGAAAAATCCCTAAGGCATCATGGGTTCCCATAGGATTCTTTCAACATCTCTAGGAGATTATGGAGAAAGATATCCTAATAGACCTCAATGAAGGTAGAAAGTATTAAAAGGTTCTCAAGGATTGGAACAATGCCTATATCACACTCATTCCTAAGTGTGATAACCCCCAAATATTTGGGTATTTCTATCCTATCTTGTTATGCAATGTTATTCTTAAATTGTTAACAAATATTATGGAAAATAAACTAAAGTTGATTTTGTCCAACATAATATCTCCTAAATAATACTATTCTAATTTATGGTAAACAAGTTTTAGATGGAGTGTTAGTATCTCATGAATTGGCTCATTGAATAAAATAGAATAAAAAAGTGTTACAAGTGTAATATGACTTATTCAAGGCCAACATTGTATGATGTAATCTTGTATAGGACTATGGGAAATCATCATACAATTATATTTAATTTATTGTAATATATTATTATCTAGGGCCACAATTAACCTTGTTATGGTTAAATATGCATTATAACCTATAATTAACCTTAATCCCTCTTATTATGTCAACTTAGGTTAAACTTATTTATGTGATTAGGATTTTGGTATTGGTATAAATAACTCCCTATCATTCCATCCATTACATCAGAGTGTTGTGATTCTTATATATGGATACTTTAATAATTTTTTATGGTGCCTATAGGTTCCCACTATCTATTTTTCTCTTTCATCTTATTATGTTGTATGCATAATATTTGAGAGGATGGATTGTTTCTATTTGTTTATTGAAATAGGTATGAAATCTAACATTATGTCAAAGTGGCTATGGAGCTACCTCATTTGGTCACATAGAAATGCTACTTGGAGACTCCAATATTTCTTTCGAATCCTAGGATGGTTTTCTCCTATAAGTCACACAAGCTATTTTTACATGAGATAAAAAGGATATTTTACCTTATCCTTTTCGTTTTCTCTTTAATACTACTTGAGAAAAAACCTATTTTCATTCAAAAAGTGGATTTAGAATTTGAAAAAAAAAGGATTACAATATGTTATTGTTCCAGATTCATAGTTTTAGATAGTCAAAAACATTGAGTTCCAAAAATCTCTAGAGGCTAGTTTAATTGTATAATTATTCAACTTGCATAAGTTATCTAGAACCAAAAATAAATTTGCATAGAATACATAAAAGCAATTATTTTATCGATTGTACTAAAGAGTTACAAGTATCACAAGCCACTTCGAGGAGGGGACCTCCTTTATCATATGCCACTTGATAAGGACAACCTCCTTATGAGCAACACTTTTTATAATATAATTCTTTAAGATACCTTCTCTTTCTTACAATGAAATATATATATATATATATATATATATATATAACATTATCCAAAATAACTTATAATGCAAAAATAGATTAAAATCAAAATAACTATTTGAGATATCTAGCCTAATCATAATGATTAAAGTTCACCCTTACATTCAAAAGGGTGTTCCCACTCATTACTATTTAAACTATTATAATAAAATCAAAAGAGTTAGGATGTGAGGTCCTAACACTACCTCCCCCTTCAAAACAAGCTTTGTCATTTAAACTAAAAATGAGAAAACTATTATGAGAGTTGGTGTACTGGTTTCCACGTGGTAGCCTCAAAATGTAATCTATAATAGTACACCAAAATATCTATAACAATTTGGTTGCATAGTTTCCATGATTGTCGACACAAAATAGATTTTAGTTGGAGAATGTATAGGCCTTCATAAAACTCTTGTTGTCATTTGATACACTAGAATTACCTAGATGATACAAGATGAGAATTGGTGGTGACTACCATTTTCCCCACTGCATATAATGCTCTAATGTAAAACATCATAATGCTCTAAGCAACTAATGATAATTTTAGTTTGGTCATTCATCTAGATATGATGTATCAAGCTCATCTTTAAGTTCCTTGTAGCTTGAATATTTATGAAAATTATTGATGAGTGTAGGGTCATAATTATAGATTATAGAGGATTATATTTAAGGAAGTAGAAAAATATTATCAAAATGACTAAATGAGCAATATTTGAAGCTAGATAGGTATATGCAAGAGCACAAAAGTGGACATACCTTGAGAAATGATCCACAACAACTAAAATAACTGACTTGTTTGTTATCTTAGGTAGTCCCCCAATGATATCCATGGAAATGTTAATCTATATTGTTGCTAGAATTAGTAATGGATGAAGTGTTTCTATTGCTATAAATGTATCCTCTTTGTGATGTTGATAATTATGACATTGGCAAACTACCCATTTAATCACTTTTGCTTTCAACAATTCTTAAATCAATATTACATTTTTTTATTTTTGTACAAAAGAACATCGGTAAGGATATATATTGGATGGTAGATTTAATTGAATGGTTATTATTATCCTCTTTGATTTTCTAAGCCACTAGACATGTTGGACTAGATTGTTGAGAATATCACACCTCATGCAAAAATATACAATAGGACCAATCCCAAGAGCATGGGTTTTGACTCTATCAAGGGCCTCCAAGGTTTTTTACAAGGCCAACACCTTTTAAGATATGATATTGATCATGATTATCATACTCTATCCTAATCTAATAGCTTCAAGGGGAAAAGGTTTGAGAAAATAAAAGGAAAACCTAAGCTAATAGAGATAATGTGCCAAGATCAAGATAAGACCCCCCTACACAACAACCTTGAGTGTAATGTGTTGACATAATGAACACTTCCTCCTCTCAACATGTATATATAAGCATATATATAAACATACATACGTAAAGGAAATAAGATAGGTAGAACCAAACACTTGGAACCAAATAGTCATAGGCATCTAGTATGTATATATGAATATAAAACCATTACAATATTACATAGGAATACAAGTACTACTATATAGAGGAAAATGAAGGGAAACCTATAAGACTTGCAGTATAACTTTTTGATGCTTAAAAATGCTAAGAAACTACTATTTATAGATTACATAAGGGGAGATTTTACCTCTAAATTTATGCATAGATATTAAGAATGATTGGTCTTCAATGTGTTGGATTATATCTTCATTTAAGTTGTTGGTTCCTTTAGGGTCTATGGATCTAATCCCATTAATGCTATATGGTTATGAGCCTTCGAATGCACCACTACTATTGTTGTTACCATCTACTCCTTTTTGGGATTCCCAAAGTCTAAATGAAGGTGATATTTTGTAATTGATGTTTAAGATCTAAAGTTATCCTTGCTAAAGCTCCCATGTTGTGACCTTTAAATATATCAGTAACTCATGTCAAGCAGGTAGGTGAGACTAGGAATTTTTTTTATCATTGTTGCTTTTATGAGTTTAGCTATCACCTTTGGGAGGTTTTGTCATGAACTGCCTTGACAGGACCCTTTTGTTTGATAAATTATGGCCTAATTTTTGGTTTTGTGAATTTTTGTGATGTGTCCAATGCTTTTTTTAAAGAATATATTTTGGGAAATTATATTTGGTAACTATAAAAGCAAGTTAATTATCGATGGCCTAATTATTTGCATGTTATCCTAAGTAAAATTAAATTGAATTCTAGAAGAGGAAGAAAATTTGGGCTAAGTTCTAGAAGAGGAATAAAATTTGGGATGAGTTCTAGAAGAAGAAGAAAAAAGAACCAAGGTGGCCATTGTAGTCTTCATATGGTAAAATTTATCTTCTCTTAGATCCTTCCTTTTTTCTTTTCCTAGCATGAAGTTTTTGAACGAAGGACATACCTAAAGTCTATATATACATATGATCGAAAGCTTTAAAAAATAGGAAGCATGAGGAGATTAAGAAGAAGGCTTAAGAAATCAATCTGCAAAATTTTTAGGCTTAAGAGATATGATTGTAATATCAATTTGTTGATTCAATTTAACACCATCATGGATGTTTTAAACTTTGTGAAGGTATATTTGCTTTAGATCTTTGAAATAAGCTTTCCTCGGACTAGAACCTCCTTTTTTGCACTATCCTAAGTGGGAATTGAGATGTGTCTTGGTGATCCTTTCATGCATAAATCAATTATATTTAATCCTTGATATGCCATGGTTGAGATGTTTTTAATTATTGGTAACAGACATGTCCTTCTACCCCAAAATTGAATCTTTCAATATAGGTTTTGGGCCTTTGTTTAAAAAGATAATTGCTTGTATGGGATTGCCTAATTCATGGATATTCATAGCTGATATACCATCTCTTATCAACCTTGTAACACATTTTTGGTAGCCTCCTTGTCTAATAAACTTTGGTCTGGAAGTCGCATCATAGATGGGTAGAAAACTATCATGCTCCATTCCTATGATTGGTTGATAACATCAGTTAGTAAGGGTTTTGTGTAAATTTAACTCATCTAATGTCAGATTTGAGAGGTATGTGACCTCTAGGTATTACCTCTAAGCAGAATATGAGCATCGATCACTCAAAAACGCTCAAACAGAAGGCTTTAACAAGCCTTCCATGAGCATTGTACTATATGGGACATGTTTAAGTGATCATAGGCTTTAATAGAATATTAGCTACCTAAGCCTATCGACTACCTGATGGTAGTTAGGATGTCGAGCCACCTAGTGTGGCTGAATAACATCGTATGAAGATACATGTCAAACCCTACTCCATTGTTTCTAACTAGATGTTTCTTGATTTTGCCACATGTATGCATTGTATTTATCATGATCGCTCGATTTCACCATGTGTATGCATATGATTTGTATTGAGATCATAAGGATGGAATTGGTAATTTTAACCTATTTTTATGTGGGTTGAATTATCCCACATTGCATATGTGGTGAGCCTATTATGGTTTATAGAGGTATAATCACCTCTAAGGAAATGACCACATGTGGTGGTTAGACTATTCACGAAGAATAGTCAACCTAGTCATGAAGGTTAGGGCATCGGTGGTTTGGGTGAAGTGTTGGTTTGACTAGTTTGAAGTCAACTGATTGTGGTTGCATGGTTTGATGTGGGTTGAGTATAGGTTACTAACTAATTTGGGTTTGAGTATGATTAGTCGACCTTGAATGTTCCACCACTTCTTTATTGAATAATCCTTTTCAAGTTTAAAAATAATCACTTTCTTAATAACCCATTTCTTTTGTAAATCTAACTCTTGACCCTGAAAGTTATATGGTTTTGGTAAAGCCAAAAATATCAAAAGAATATTGTAGAAATAAAATTAAGGACTAATTAAAATAAGTGGTGGTTAAATCAAACCTTATAGGTTGATGACCTATAGTGCAAATTTGTGGAAAATTTTTAAAAATATTTTGTGGAAAAATTATTGATGAACTATAGTGCAAATTTGTGGAAATTTTTTAAGAATATTTTGTGGAAAAATTATTGATGAACTATAGTGCAAATTTGTGGAAAATTTGTAAGAAGCTATAGCATAAATTTGTGGAAAATTTATTGATAAACTATAGTAAAATTTATGGAAAATTGATATGAATCTATAGTGTCATATTGTGGAAATATTAATGAAAGAACAATAGTAGAAATTTGTGGTAAATTTATAGCTATAGTGTAATCTTGTGGAAATATTATAGTACAAATTTATGGAAAATTTGTAGGAACTATAGTGTAATATTGTGGAAATATTATAGTACAAATTTATGGAAAATTTGTAGGAACTATAGTGTAATCTTTTGGAAATATTAATTAAGAACTATAGTACAAATTTATGGAAAATCAATAGGAAGCTATAGTATAATTTTGTGGAAGAATTATTGATGGACTATAGTGCAAATTTATGGAAAATTTGTAGGGAACCATGGCATAATTTTGTGAAAGGATTATAAAGGTTACATACAATTTTGTGGAAAAATTATAGGGATATATAGCATAATTTAGTGGAAAAATTGAATGCTATGATTACAAATGATTTTGTGGAAAATGGAATGGTTTGATTCTTTTTTTTAAATGCTATTTCTATGTGAATGAAAATCAATGGAATTTGATTTATGAAAGCATCTCTAGTTATATTTGGTAAAGAATGGATAGGGGATCCATTCATGAGGTATTTATGGGGTTCTATCTTAATTGAATTAGATGTGTTTGAATATAGAAATTATTTGATTAAAGGAATATCATTTTTGTGGAAAAAGGATATGGAATGGGAATGAGTGTGGAATTCATTCTTGGGAAAATTATGGGGTGTCCTTCCTTTGGTAGTTGGTATGTGTAAATGCATAGTTACATTATGGTGAATGTATATTGCATGGATGCATTCAAATGTAAAATTGCATACTATTGTTTGAATAGAATGCATAATCATATATGTGATGAGTTGTCCTAATCCTTTACTACCATCAACCGAGTGATGGGGATACGAGATGGATTAAGAGAAGAGTTGAACTATTCAAACATTATTATTATTGGCATATGTTGTATTAAGACCTCCATGATGAAAGGACCCTTATTGCAAAGAAATTTCTAATTTGAGAATTACTTTGTAAACTAGAACAAGATATATTGCTTTACACTCTATAAGGATATATAACTGTTGTAATTCCAAATACAATAATTATGGAAGAATGAAGTAAAGTTATACTCTGATTTATGATTGTCACATACAGATTATTGTTAAGGGTATATAGGGTTTAAATATTTATTTGAGGTTTAAATATGATTATTAAGTGTTTAAGTAGATTAATACACTTAAAGGAAATCTTAGTTAGAGAGATTAAAAGAAAAGAATCAAGGGTATACTAGTGAATTCAAGTATAACATATAAAGATGTGCTATAAGAAGGAATCTCTAGTGTAACCTTAAGAAGAATTTTTTTAGGAAAGATCAAGTGGGGAGCTTGGATCTTATATCCTACCATGGATGTTAGGGGTGAATTGAACAAGTAAGTTAAGTGATAAAAATTGGGGTGTCTATGTGAGTCTATCATCTAGATGTGATGACCACCTTAACTACCCATCGTAGAGATGGGGATAGTTAAGCATTGCAAATAATTGATATTCTATCTTGGTAGTAGAATATGTAATATTCAAGGTATACGCCTAACCTTTGGTCTGTATGGACCTAAGTTGAGACTAACTTAAGATGGATTTAAGTTAGTAGGGGAAAATGACATTCCTATTCTTGATTGTACTAATATGGGAAATTATCCAAACATTGTGGTCAAGATTTTCTACATTCTAAGAGAATGAAATAAATTGAGGGAGACCACATGAAGGCTTCCTTATACCATGGAGGTATGAAGGTAAACTCGTAGGTCTTAATATAGGAGGGTTGGCCACTCCTATCCACAAGATAGACATTGACCACATTGAATCTTATGAAGTGCAACCTTGGAATTTACATCAAAATTCATCCTTATGTGACCCACATGGAGACTCCTCCTTATGTGACCCCTTGATCACAAAATTAACTTTATGAGTTACAAAAAAAATTCTCTCTAGGTATGGTTGTTGGATTTTAAATTTTGTTACAGTTGGTATTAGAGCCCAGTTGTAGGACTACAAGTTTCCATGACAAAATTCTAGGTTGTAAGACTATAACTTTCATAGATGAACTCTAAATCAATACATGCTTGTAAGGATGAACCAGGTGCTTGGAGTCTACTAATGTTCAAGTGTATTTCTCCCTCTATTGAACCACTGGTGAATCAAAGTGGAATATTTAAGTGAATCCATACACACTTTGTGGGTCTTAAGCAATGTACCTTAGACTCTTTTGAGAATTATACTTAGTATCTGTGGCTTTAAGGTAAGCCCCTTCCTTATTTAAGTATTGTAAAATGTACAACAAGAGTTGCTAGAATGAGTTATGAAATAAACCTAGAAATAACTGACTTGATACTTAGGAACTTTAAGATGAAATAAAATGATAAAATAATATTTTCTTTTATTTATATTTTTGATCCATGTTACAATACAAACTTGGATTTTGGTCAAAGTTAGAACTTGGATGAAATTGTAGTCAGGAAGTGTTATGTCTTGAAACATACCCCATTGATATAGGTGAAAAAAACCTTTACCATGGATAAGACACCACCAATCATCATTAGAACAAAGCGTAATACCACTTGACCATCGAACGATGGTCGAGTTCAATAACGTGGTGCACATAATTTGAAAGATAGTTTGTATCTCAACACAATGCATGAGGTACTAATATTCACAAGAATGAATAAGAAATTATGTGATATTAGGTGTTATATATATATCACATATATAATGATAATAAAATAATAATAATCTAAGTTAGTTAAAATGGTAAGGCTAACTAGAAATTAGAATTACAACTTGAGGAAAGATTGTAATTTGACAACACTTTGTATATTAGGAAAAATGGCACCCAAATTGAGGAGTGTAAAAAGTGTGACTTCTTAAAAAGGGAAACTAGCTAGGCTATATGATGTTGAGGATAGGCCCATGGGTTAAAGTTTAGGGAATTATGGATACCCCTACCTCCTTGGGTCTTACCCAAAAGTGGCATCCCTTTTGGGATGTTTTCCACAAATAATAAAAAAAAAAGTTTAGGGAATTCCAAAAAGGAGGCAAAAACCCTCACTGTTATTGTGCATACAATACAAGAACAAATGGCTTAATTTAGGGAAAAAATTAACCAATAAAGTAATTTTTTGGAAGCTATTAGAGTCAAGATCCAAATTCCTAAAATCAAGAACCCTGAATTAAGAAATCCCATAGTTGAGCAAGTAGTTGATTATGATGAAGCAGACCGTGTGGTTAGAGTCCTTATCGATGCATAATCAGATAGGAATTTGAAACATGTCAAGGTTAAGAAATTTAATGGAAGAGAAGGAGGAGATTCAACTGAGTCTTGGCTAAATAAACTGTAGATTTATTTCTCCATAAGAAACTACTCCCTTGTGACCCGAACAGTCTAGGCCATAGCCCATTTAACAGAAATAAGTTTGGAGTGGTGGAATATTTTTAGTACAAAATAAAAAATTAAGGTAATTCACTTTAAATGGGATGATTTTGTAGAAGCTTTCAAGAAAATATTCCTCACAAAACAATTCTATGCAGAAAAGTATGAGGAATTTACTATGCTTCATCAAGGAACACAAATTGTGGAAGTATACTTTTGATAATTTGTAAGATTGCTTAAGTATGTTCCTTCTTACGAAAGGGATGATAAGATGAAGGTGCACAAATTTATCTTGGAAATAGAGTCCCAAATAAGATCATTGGTAAATATGCACAAGCCTAATGACATGCAAAAATCTTAAGATATGGCTCGACAAGCAGAGTCTAATTTGCATCCAAATAGGAAAACCACCAATTCTACAAATTGGTCAAGAAGAGATCTTTAGTTTCAAACAAAAATAAAATGGAAACCCAAGCAGAGCCTAAGGGATAAATAAAATCTAAAGTTCATGAAAGAGAACAATGGAAAATAAAGGAATTTCAAGAAGAAATTCCAAAAAATAATAATAATAACAACAACAAATGTTTTCAACCTTAGAATAAGGAAGAATCATCTCATGCCAATGGTACAGGAAAACAAGTTCAAGAAAGGAATCATAGTCCCATAGGCGGATGCTTTGATTATGGAGGCACATATTTTACAAATAAATACCCACTTTCTATAGGATCGAGCAAGAAATCAAATGGGATGAATCATAAGATCTATGTTGCCACTGGAAACCAAAACTTGGAAGGGTAAGCTACACCTTTTCTCTTGAATGGAAATTTTTCAATAGAGATGTTAAAACTTTTATAGACAGTGGAGTTACTAATAGTTTCATTTCTAGTAGCTTAGGCATGGATATGCTAGAAAGACCATGATTTTTGGCACAAGGGTGGAAAGTTGAGTATGGGTCAAGAAAGACCTACTTCATGGATCAATGTTTCCCTAGAACCGAGATCACCCTACCCAATAGCTCCACCATTTGGAGCTTAAATGTAGCACCACTACATGCTTTTGATATCATCTTGGGAATAGATTGGTTAAAGGCCCATAAAGCCTTGATTAATTTCCAAGATCAATGAATTGAATTTACAAATTAAGATGAGAAAATATTGAGATTGTTTAGCAACCAAGGATATTTTCAACCATTGTTGTTATCAACAATGCAATTAAAGAAGGCCATTAGGAAAGAAGAAATTGCCTATGTGGTCAAACTTAAGGAAATTGGGGATGCCACTGAGGAAGAAGTGTTTAGAAAATTCTCAATTCTACAAGAATATAGGGATGTATTTACTATAGAACTCCTCGAAATACCTCCTAAATATGAATTTGATTTCACTATTGAATTAGTACCAAGAACTAAGCCTATTCATAGAGCTCCATACAGAATGAACCCTATCAAGATGCAATAGTTGAAGGTACAAATCCAAGAATTACTCGATAAGGGGTTGATCAAACCAAGTGTGTCTCCATGGGGTGCACCGGTACTTTTGTGAAAAAGAAATATGGTTCACTAAGATTGTGCATAGATTACAAAATGTTAAACAAAAAACCATCAAAAATAGATATCATTTTCCAAGGATAGAAGATCTATTTGACCAACTTAAAGAGGCCACTATCTTATCCAAAAATTGATTTAAAGTTAGGATATCATCAATTGAGGATCTGAGATGCGAATACTCACAAGATTACTTTCAAGACTAGGTATGTACATTATGATTTTATGATTCTACCTTTTGGATTGACCAATGCACCAACAACCTTCATGAATTTTATGAATAGTGTGTTTAGAAGATAGTTGGATCAGTTTGTCCTAGTATTTCTAGATGATGTCCTAATTTATTATCGTAACAAAGAGAAGCATGATAGATATTTGAGAATTGTGCTAGAATTATTGAGAAGAATCAACTTTATGGGAATATATCCAAATGTGACTTCTATGTTCCATAGGTACAATACTTGGGATATATTATCTCTGTAGATGGAATTACAATAGATCCCAAGAATATTGAAGCCATTTTGAAATGGTTGCCCCCTACAAATGTGACTAAAGTGTGGAGTTTCATGGGTTTATTAGGTTATTCTAGGTGATTTGTGAAAGACTATTCCAAGATAGCCTATCCAATAACAAATATCCAAAGGAAAGGAAAGGAATTCAAATGGAGTCACAAATGTGAATCTACCTTTGAAAAACTTAAGCAAAGACTCACTTCAGCCCCTATACTAAAAATTATAGATCCTCAAGGAAATTTTTTAGTTTGTATTGATGCTTCTTTGGAAGGATTGGGAGGATTTTGATCCCAAGAAAATGTAGTTGTAGTATATGAATCAAGGAAACTCAATAAATATGAAGTCAAGTATGCTACACATGATTTAGAGCTAGCTGCAGTTGTGCATACTCTAAATATTTGGCAATGCTACCTAGTTGATGGACCTTTTCAATTAAGAAATGACCATAAAAGTTTGAAATATATTTTTACTCAACCTTTGCTTAGTGCAAGATAGAGAAGATGGATTGAGTTCTTGATAGAATATGACTTTGGTATTGAGTATATCAAAGGAAAGAAAAATAAATTCATTGATGCCTTAAGCAAAAGAAGGCATATAGCTACTTTGATCTGAAGTCATGTAGACCTAATTGATCACTGAAATCTAGACTAAAATGGAAAGGAATCCTAGTGAAAACAAGGATTATAACATTAAAGATGGACTTTTATGCTTCAAGAATCAGGTGGTTATACTCAAGATTGATAATTTAAAGAGATTAATTATGAGAGAAGCACACAAATCTCCATATTCCTCTCATCCTAGAGAGGCCAAGATAAGGGAAAATATGAAGAAAAATTTCTACTGGTCTGGTATGAAGAAGGATATTTTTGATTTTATTGCTCGATGCTTGGTATACCAGAAAGTAAAAGCTGAGCATAAACATCCAACAGGACAATTGTATCTACATGATATAACCATACAAAAATGGCAGGTTATATCGATGGACTTCATAGTGGGGTTACCTAAGACTAGGTGCCAACATGATGTAATACTTATTGTGGTCGATAGATTGACCAAAGTTGTACACTTCATACCAGGGAGAACCAAGGATAATGCTCTAGTAGTAGCTAATAGATTTACCAAGGAAATTCTTAGATTGCATGGGTTTCCTAAAGTAATTATTTTTAATAGGAATTCTAGGTTCAAATCTAATTTTTGGTGAGCTCTCCATCGTGCAATTGATACAACTTTAAATATAAATTCTGCATATCATCCTAAAATGGATGGAAAAACAAAAATGGTTAACCAGGTCTTGAAAGACATGCTCCACATGTATTGCATGGACCACAAGTCTCAATGAGAAGACTTCTTGCATCTGGTAGAATTTACCTATAATAATGGGCATCATGCTTCCTTGAAGATGGCTCCTTTTGAAGCCTTGTATGGCAAAATGTGCAAAACACCATTATTATGGGATAATTTAGAGGATCGGGTTGTCATTGGACCAGATACAGTTAAAGATATGGAAGAACAACTTAGATTAATCTGACAAAGGCTTAAGGAGACCTCAGATCTCTAGAAAAGCTATGCTAATTTAAAAAGAACACCTAAGGAATTCTCTATAGGGGATAGAGTGTTCTTGAGGGTGAAGCCTATGAAAAGTGCCATCAAATCCACTAAATTAGATCCTAGATATGTTGGACCTTTCACAATATTGGAAAGGATTAGTCTTATTTCTTACAGACTAGACTTGCCACCCAATTTGGCAAATATCCATGACTCTTTCCATGTATCCCTACTTAAGAAGTATATTTTTTAATGTGTTGGATTTTTCAAAACTATATATGGCAGATCCCTCAATCATTGAGGTTAGATTGATAAAAATTATAGAGTTTCGATCCAAGGCAATGAGGAAGTGATCCATAGAACAATGCAAGGTCTAGTGGGACCTATATTTTGAAAGGAATACCACTTGGAAAAAAGTGGAAGACATGAGAAAATATTTTTTTTATTTGTTTGAAGATAAATTGTAATGTTATTATTTTTGCAGGACTTTACTACAATTAGACTATGCATTGATAGATGTTTCGATGCTTTGACTCTATGATGAGATTTATTTATTGATGGATGTTTCAATCATCATTATTTATGCAATATGGATTTTTTATTGCATTACAGGTCTAGGTACTCTCATGGATGGAAGAAGTTGATCAACCACCGAAGACAGGATACTAGAAAAAGAGAAATGATAATTAAGATAGTTCATGGGTAACGTGGATTATTGCCCTCATATAGGTGCATTTTATTTATGCTCATGTTTGCACCATTGGACTATAATGTTTGATACTAGTATCTTGAGTAGAATGGTGATAGTTGAATCTATCTTAAAAGAGATCATCCAAAAAAGGATAAAACAATGGTATGAACTTGAGAATGCATTGGATGCTTGTGATTGTTGATTTGTGAAAGTATAATGTTTGATTGATACTTTGCAATATTCTAAGAAATATATTGTGGAAATGTTTTATGCTTTATAACCTTAGAAACACAAGGGACTATTTTTAGTCTAAGGAGGGTAGTATGTCATGACCTGCCCCAAAAGAACCCTTTTGTTTGATAACTTAGGGCCTAATATTTTGTTTTGTGAAGTTTTGTGATGTGTTCAATGCTTTTTGTAAAGAATATATTTAAAAAAATACATTTGGTAAATAGAAAAGCATAGTAATTACCTATGGCCTAATTATTTGCATGTTAGACTAAGTAAAATTAGATTGAATTCTAGAAGAGGAAGAAAATTTAGGCTAAGTTCTAGAAGAGGAAGAAAATTTGGGTTGAGTTCTAGAAGAAGAAGAAGAAAAATGGACCAAACTGGCTATTGTAGTTTTCATATGGCAAAATTTGTCTTCTCTTAGATCCTTCCTTTTGTTTTTTTCTAGCATGACTTTTTTGAATGGACATACCTAAAGTCTATATATATGATCGAAAGAACTTAAAAAATAGGAAGCATGAGGAGTTTAAGAAGAAGTCTTAAGAGATTAGTCTACAAAATTTTTAGGTCTATGGACCTCCTTACTCTAACTTATTTAGATTATAAAATGAATTTATTTGTTTCATAATGATATTGTCTTCTTCCTTTGTTAAAAGCACCTAAGATACTGAAGAACACAAGCTTATACTGAGAGAGGGGGTGAACAGTATAAGATAAAACTTTTAACTTTTCTTTTGAAAACAATAACTTCAAGTAATAACAATGCAATAATGAAATAATGCACAAATCACCACACACATGAGAGATAAATATTTTATATAGAAACACCCTCTCAAGAGAAAACCACGATAAAATATTGCTTATATTTTTCTTCAATAAATTTTGTGGGCGTGAACCCACAGGAGACACCAATCCCCTATATAAGTTCATGGACACCAATACACAGGAGACACCAATCCCCTATACAAGTTTGTGGATACCAATCCATAGGAGGCACCAATCCCCTATACAATTTTATGGACACCAATCTACAGGAGACACCAATCCCCTATACAAGTTCATGGACATCAATCCATAGGAGACACCAATCCCCTATACAAGTTTGTGGACACTAATCCATAGGAGACACCAATCCCCTTGCTCAAGTTCATGGACACCAATCCATAGGAGACACCAATCCCCTTACTCAAGTTCATGGACACCAATCTACAAGAGACACCAATCCCCTTGATCAATTTCGCTCCAAAACCTACTCACAAACATTGCTCAAATCTGCTCCAAAAATTGCTCACAAAACTTACTAAAATCTACTCACAAACACTGCTCAAATTTGCTCTAAAACCTGCTCATAAACTATGCTCAAATCTACTCCCAAATCTGCTCATAAACTATGCTCAAATATGCTCACAAATCTGATCTTTAATTTTTCTTTTGCTTCTTTATCTAAATTCCAAATCAAACACTTAATATCCTTATCACTCCTTTTAACATTCACAATAAAGCTTAAATTAAAATAACTCCTTATATCTTCCTTTTAAAACTTGCAAAATAGAACTTTATAAACAACAAACTGACTCGTTATATCTCTTTTTAATAATTTGTAAAATAAAACATAATAATAATCACAAGACTCCTTATATCTCCCTTATATTAAATTAATTAAAAACTTTACCCTTACCTTGCACAACAAAACTTAGCAAGCCATAGATGGGATTCGACCTTCTCACCTCTAGTAGCACAACACCCTAACGTAGCTTATGACTATCTGAGCTAACCAAGTGGATGAAACCAAAAGGTACGATAAAAAAATTGACTTCTTTGTTGCGCTATGTCAATCAACAAAACCATAGCAAAAATTGTCATCGAGGAGATTCGACCCTCAAAGCTTCTGCATTGCAACACCCTAATACGAGCTAGGCAGCTGACTGGGCTATCCTAGTGGATGAAACCAAAGGGGAACATAAAAATATTTAACTCATTCACCATGCTATCTCAAAAAACAAAAAACAATAAAACAAGCACTGAGGGGATTCAACCCTTGAACCTTCTGCACTACAATGCTCTTAACGTGAGCTAGGAAACCAGCTGGGATAACCACCTAGTTGAGATCAGAATGACACAACAAAATATTTAAAGTCTCCTCTAGATTATTGCTACACTACCAAACTTGCGCTCCTCTCCTCCTTTGTCTTATACTCACTGCTCACTCTCCTCTCGAATGATTAATCAAATTTCTTGCCTTATCCAAAGTGAATTAATGGCCCATATTAATATGCTTTTTTCTTTGTCATTCGCGCCCAAGGAGGTCGTCCCATCATTTGAACATTTGAATTTAATTCTCTTATGTATGGTGTGCTCAAAGAGGTTGGTCCTTGCATATTTAATTTTTGAATTTCAAACTCACCTCAAGTCGACCCGCTCTTTTTACCTTTATATTATATTATTAAATATATGATTTAAATATTATAATATTTGAATATCTATTTAAATATTTTGATTAAAATATAAACCTTCCACTTTAATAATTAAATATTTTATTTAAATATTAAATCACCCTTGAAGATATCTGCCTTGAACATCAATGACAACTCATCATTTCAACCTTAAAGATATTTCTGCCTTTGACATCAATGAAAACTCAATATTTCTAATAATCTCCCCCTTTGTCATTGATGGTAACCCTACAATGAAACTATCCTTTATTGTAACATGATCATAAACTGCTCCCCCTGAATAGTTGTTCCCCCTTACTAAAATTCTCCCCCTTTGACATCAGTGGTAAAGGCTCCTTGGGACTGTAAGATAAGACACTTGACAACGCCCCCTACTCCCTAATCTTACTGAGACAATCAATGATGAGATAAGAGTGAAACTCCCAAATTACTATGCTCTTTTTCTTGTTCCATTTTATTTCTCCAAACTTTGGAGGTTATATTATTTTGAACAAATTGACTATTATCCTTCTTTCTTGACTTTGGAAGTTTAGGAAACACTATTCTACACCATATAGTTGTATGCCCAAAATTATTACATTTGTAACATATGATGTTTTAGTCGATGAGAGATGCAAATGAATTGAAATTCCTCTTGGTGAAACCAAAATCATTCTTAGCATAGACCCTGCAATTTATAGATTTATGATCAAATTGGTTACATGAGAAACAATAACCATGGAAGAAATATTGAAACCTGTATGATTGCCTTGGAGGATATTACCACATGGTTCTCTCATTGTTGTTTATGTGATGGATTTTATTCCTTGATAATGCTTTGTTTTCATCCTCCTTGATGATTCCACTTCTCAACACATCAACATAGGTCTTAGGTTCTTCTTTAATAATTTTCTTTGATGCCTCTGTTCCTTTTGAGCTTTACTCCCCATTTTATTTTCTTTTACCTTCTTCAAAACCAAGTCCAATCTTTATATTCAAATATCTTTGTGCTTTGATAATATCATCCATGATTTTTGTACTTTTCTCAAACCTATGTAGCTTATCATTTTATTTTTCCACTTCCTTAGAGAGACAACCTCATGTTCCAGTTTTTCACATTCTAACTCTTTTGCCTTTAACTGCTCAACCATACCTTCTTCAATTTGCTTTGCCTCTTCAAATTTAGCTTTCAATGTAATGATTTCTTGCGATAAGTTTACCTTTTTCTTCTCATCCTCTTGTACTTGAGTCTTCAATCTTGAGTTCTTATTTCTAAGCCTTTTCAACTCTTCAACAACAACAAGTTCCTCTTCTATGTCAACCATGGCTTCTTCTTCATTTTTTGAATCTTTCTCTTCTTCTTGGAATTTGAAAATAGGAGCATCTTATTTATCTTATATGGCCAATAATAAGATTTCTTCTCTTTCACTATTGGAGAGGATTTCATCATTGCTGCTGGAGATATTACTTGCTTCTTCGATATACAAACTTTTCTTGTGTCTTTGAAAGATTTTTTTCTCATGCTTGTCTTGATCGTGCCTATTTTTCTTTTCATGATAAAATTTTCTTTCTTTCTTTTTCTTATATTCCTTTTCTTCTTCACTGCTACTACTTCTAGTTTATGGGCAATTATATGCATAGTGACCAAGGTTACCATAATTAAAACATTTCATAGAATGCATACCTTTGTGTTTTCTTGGACCCTTCTTATTCCTTCGCACAAAGTTAGTTTCTTCTCCATTGCTTGATTCTTCACTTAATTCTGGTTTCTAATTCTTTGTCTTCTTTAAAGATTTAAATGATGCTTCCAATTTGGATGTTTGATATTTTTTAGTCGTCATCTCATAGGCTGTGAGAATTCCATGTAGCTCATCCATGCTTAAGTTTTTAAGATCCTTTATTTCTTCAATCACCGAAACCTTTGCATCAAATCTCATAGGAAGTGACCTTAATATTTTTTGAATAATATTAGAGTCTTCAATTATTTCTCCAAGTACATGAATGGTGTTGACAACTTCATCAATGTGGAGTAGATATTTAGTAATATCTTCCTCATATTTCATCTTCAAATATTCAAACTTCCTCCTATGGGTTTGAAGTTTTGCCATCTTAACCTTGTCGTTTCTTTCATATGTTCTTTGTAACTTGTCCCATATTTCTTTTATCGAGGTGCATTGCATGACTTTCACAAACTATGATTCACATAACCCATTTAATATTACATTCATTTCCATGGTATTATTTTCAAAAGGTTTCTTGCCATATCGATATATGGGAGGAGTTGTAGGTGGTGTGAACCCATCCTCAATGGATTACCATATATCATAGCCATGTGCCATCAAATAATTTCACATCCTTATGCTCTAGAAAGCATATTTAGTCCCATTAGACAATGGAGCCCTATTTGATGAAGCACCTTCTTGGCCAACCATGTGTGTTCTTGTAAGATTTTCCTTCAAGTTGTCAAGCTATCACGAAGGAATTTGCTCTAATACCAATTGAATAACACAAGCTTATATTGAGATGGGGTTGAACAGTATAATACAAAACTTTTGTCTTTTATTTCCAAAGAAATAACTTCAAGTAATAATAATGCAATAATGAAACAATGCACAAATCACCACACACATGAGAGATAAAGCTTTTACGTGGAAACACCCTCTCAGGAGAAAACCATGACAAAATATTGCTTATATTTTCTTCAATAAATTTCGTGGGCACCAACCCACAAGAGACACCAATCCCCTATACAAGTTCATGGAAATAATGCATAAATTACCACACACATGAGAGATAAATATTTTACGTGGAAACACCCTCTCAGGAGAAAACCATGACAAAATATTGCTTATATTTTTCTTCAATAAATTTTGTGGGCACCAACCCACAGGAGACACCAATCCCCTATACAAGTTCATGGACACTAATCCATAGGAGACACCAATCCCCTATACAAGTTCATGGACACCAATCCACATGAGACACCAATCCACAAGAGACACCAATCCCCTTGCTCAAGTTTATGGACACCAATCCACAAGATACACCAATCCCCTTGCTCAAGTTCGCTCCAAAACCCGCTCATAAATACTACTCAAATCTGCTCCAAAACATTCTCATAAAACCTACTCAAATCTGCTCCAAAACCTACTCACAAATATTGCTCAAATTTGCTCCAAAACCTACTCATAAAACCTGCTCAAATATGCTCCAAAACCTGCTCATAAAATATGCTCAAATCTGCTCCCAAATCTACTCATAAACTATGCTCAAATCTGCTCATAAATCTGATCTATAATTTTCCTTTTGCTTCTTTCTCTAAATTCCAAATCAAACACTTAATATCCTTATCACTCCTTTTAACATTCACAATAAAGCTTAAATTAAAAGAACTCCTTATATCTCCCTTTTAAAACTTGCAAAACAAAACTTTAAAAGCAACAAACTGAATCCTTATATTTCCTTTTAATAATTTGTAAAATAAAACATAATAATAACCACAAGACTCCTTATATGTCCCTTATATCAAATTAATTAAAAACTTTACTCTTACCTTGAACGACAAAATTTAGCAAGTCGTGAATGGGATTCGACCTTCTAACCTCTAGTAGCATAGTGTCCTAACGCAGCTCAGTGTCCTAACGTAGCTCATGACCAACCTGAGACAACTAGGTGGATGAAACCAAAAGGTACAATAAAAAACTTGACTTCTTCATTGTGCTATGTCAATCAACAAAACCATAGCAAGAATTGGTATCGAGGAGATTTGACACTCGAAAATTCTGCACTGTAATGCCCTAACATGAGCTAAGCAATCGACTGGGCTATCCCAACGGATGAAACCAAAGGGACACACAAAAATATTAACTCCTTCGTCATGCTATCTCGAACAACAAAACATAGCAAAATAGGCACCGAGGGGATTCGACCCTTGAACCTTCTACACCACAACACTCTTAATGCAAGCTAGGCAACTAGTTGGACTAACCACCCGGTTGAGATCAGAATGGCACAACCGAATATTTAAAGTCTCCTCTGGATCACTGCTACATCACCAAACTTGCGCTCCTCTCCTCCCTTGTCTTCTACTCGCTACTTTCTCTCCTCTCGAATGATTAATCAAATTTTTTGCCTTATCCAAAGTGGATTAATGGCTCATATTAATCTGCTTTTTTCTTTGTCATTCACGTCCAAGGAGGTCAACCCATCATTTGAACATTTGAAATTAATTCCATTTTGTATGGTGTGCTCAAGGAGGTCAGCCCATGCATATTTAATTTTTGAATTTCAAACTCACTTTAAGTCGGCCCACTCTTTTTGCTTTTATATTATAATATTAAATATATGATTTAAATATTATAATATTTGAATATCTATTTAAATCTTCTAATTTAAATATAAATCTTCCACTTTAATATTTAAATATTTCATTTAAATATTAAATCACCCTTGAATATATTTGCCTTGAACATCAATGACAACTCATCATTTCAAATTTAAAGATATTTTTGCCTTTGACATCAATGACAACTCAATATTTCTAACACTATTCATGCTTTAGGAATTAATTGATTGTAATATCAATTTATGTGGATTCAATTTAACACCATCATGGATACTTTAAACCCTACGAAGACATGTTTGATTTAGATCTTTGAAGGAATCTTACCTCAGATTGAAACCTCCTTTTTATACTATCCTAAGTGGGAATTGAGACGTGTCTTGATGATCCTTTCATGCATAAATCAATTATATTTGATCCTTGATCAGATTTGGTTTGGTATATGCCATGGTTGAGGTATTTTTAATTGTTTTTAACAAACGTCTCCTTCTACCCCAAACTCGAATCTTTCAATAGAGGTTTTGGGCCTTTGTTTAAGAATATAATTACTTGTATGGGATTGCCTAATTTATGGATATTCACAGCTGATAGACCATTTGTTATCAACCTTTTAACACATTTTTGGTAACCTCCTTGTCTGACGATCTTCGGTTTGGAAGTCACATCACAAATGGGTAGAAAACTATAAAAATAATGCTCCCCTCCTATGATAGGTTGATAACATCGGTTAGTAAGGGTTTTTTGTAAATTTAACTCGCCTATTGTCAGATTTGAGAGGTTTGTGACCTCTAGGTACCACCCTTAAGAGAATTGTGAGCATCCGTCTGCACTCATTAGCACTCAAACAAAAGGCTTTAACAAGACTTCTATGAGCATTGTCCCACATGTGACATGTTCAAGCGATCATAGGATTTAGAGGAATCTTAGCTCCCTAGGCCTATCGACTATCAAATGGTAGTCAAGATGTCGAGCCACCTAGTGTGGTCGACTAGCATTGGATGAAGATGTATGTCAAACCCTATTCCATTGTTTCTAACCCGATGTTGCTTGATTTTTCTACATGTATGCATTGGATTTATTGTGATCGCTCGATTTCACCACGTGTATGAATATGATCTGTATTGAGATCGTAAGGATGGAGTTGATACTTTTTACCTATTTCAATGTGGGTTGAATTATCCCACATCACATATGTGGTGAGCCTAGTATGGTTTATAGAGGTGAAGTCACCTCTAAGGAAACAACCACAGGTGTTGGTTAGACTATTCATGAAGAATAGTCAACCTAGTCGTGGAGGTTAGGATGTCGGTGGTTTGGACGCAGTGTTGGTTTGATGAGTTTAAAGTCAATTGATTATGGTTGTATGGTTTGACGTGGGTTGAGTATGGGTTATTGGCTAATTGGATTCTGAGTATGATTAGTTGACCTTGAATGTTCCACCACTTTTTGATTGAATAATCCTTTTCAAGTTTGAAAAGATTCACTTGCTTAGTAACCCATTTCTTTTGTAAATCTAACTCTTGCCCTTGAAAGTTATATGGTATTGGTAAAGCCAAAAGTATCAAAAGAAATGGTAGAAATAAAATTAAGGACTAATTAAAATAAGTGGTGCTTAAATCAAACCTTATAGGTTGATGAACTATAGTGCAAATTTGTGGAAAATTTCTAAGTTTTTGTGAATTTTGTTTTGATGAACTATAGTGTAAATTTATGAAAAATATATAGGAATCTATAGCATAACTTTGTGGAAAATTTATTGATAAGATATAATACAATTTGTGGAAAATTGGTAGGAATCTATAGTGTAATATTGTTAAAAGATTTATAAAAAATATATAGTACAAATTTAAGGAAATTTTGTAGGAATTATAGTGTAATCTTGTGGAAATATTATAGTACAAATTTGTGGAAAATTTGTAGGAACTATAGTATAATCTTGTGGAAATATTAATGAAGAACTATAGTACAAATTTGTAGAAAATTTGTAGGAAGCTATAGTATAATTTTATGGAAAAATTATTTATGGACTATAGTGCAAATTTATGGAAAATTTGTAGGGAAATATAGTGTAATTTTGTGGAAGAATTATAACGGTTCTATAGTACAATTTTATGGAAAAATTGTAGGGATATATAACATAATTTAGTGGAAAAATTGTAGGGATCTATAGCATAATTTAGTGGAAAAATTGAATGCTATGTTTACAATTAATTTTTTGAATATTAGAATGGTTTGATTCTTTTGTTTAAATGCTATTTCTATGTGAATGAAAATCAATGGAATTTGATTTATGAAAGCATCTCTAGTTATGTTTGGGAAAAATGGATAGGGGATCCATTCATGAGGGATTTATGGGGTTCTCTCTTGATTGAATTAGATGTGTTTGAATATAGAATTTATTTTATTAAAGGAATATATTTTTTGTGGAAAAAGGATATGGAATGGGAATGGTAGTGGAATTTAGTATTGGGAAATTATGAGATTTCCTTCCTTTGATAGTTGGAATGCGTAAATGCATAGTTACATTATGGTGAATGTATATTGCATGGGTGTATTCAAATAGAAAATTGCATACTGTTGTATGAATATAATTCATAATCATATATGTGATGAGTTGTTCTAATCCCTTACTACCATCAACCGAGTGATGGAGATATGAGATGGATCAAGAGAAGACTTGAACTATTCATACATTTTTATTATTGGCATATGTTGTATTAAGACCTCCATGATGAAAGGCCCTTATTGTAAAGAAATCTCTAGTTTGAGAATTACTTTGTAAACTAGAATATGACATATTGTTTTACACTCTAAGAGGATATGTAATTGATGTAATTCCAATTATAACAAACTTGGAAGAATGAAATAAAGTTATACTCTGATTTATGACTATCACATATTGATTATTGTTAAGGGTATATAGGGTTCAAATATTTAGTTGAGGTTTAAATATGATTATTAAGTGTTTAAGTAGATTGATACACTTAAAGGTAACCCTAGTTAGAGAGAGAAAAATAAAAGAATCAAGGGTAAACTAATGAATTCAAGAATAACACATAAATATGTGTTATAATAAGGGATCTCTAGTGTAACCTTAAGAAGGAAAAACTTTAGGAAATATCAAGTGGGGAGCTTGGATCTTATCTCCTACCATGGATATTAGGGGTAAATTGAACAAGTAAGTTAATTGAGAGACATTGGGGTGTCTATGTGAGTTTATCACGTGGATGTGATGACCACCTTAACTACCCATAGTGGATATGGGGATAGTTAAGCATTGCAAATGTTTGATATTCTATCTTGGTGGTAGAATATCTAATCATCAAGGTATACACCTAAAATTTGATCTGTATGGACCTAAGTTGAGATCAAATTAAGGTGGACTTATTTTAGTAGAGGAAAATGGTGTTCCTATTCTTGATTGTACTAAGATGGGAAAATCTCCAAATGTTGTGGTCAAGATTTTATACATTTAGGGAGAAATAAAGAAAATGAGGGTGACAACATGAATGCATCCTTATATCATGGAGGTATGAAGGTAAACCTACAAGTCCTATTATAGGAGGGTTGGCCACTCCTATCCACAAGATAGACATTGGCCATGTTGACTCTTGTGAAGTGTAGCCTTGAAACTTACATGGAAATTCATCCATATGTGACCCACATGGAGACTCCTCCTTATGTGACCCATTGATCACAAACTTAAATTTATGAGTTACAAAAAAATTTCTCTCTATGTATGGTTGTTGGATTTTGAGGTTCATTACAGGTGTGCTAAAACATTTTAGACATGTTGGAATTTTCTCTTCTCTTTTGCCATAGATATTTTAGATACTTATATTCTTTTAAAAATTTATTCCTTTTACACATTTTAAAACTTATAACCAACTTCCAAATTCTAGGGTTTTGGTATTGCAAGTTTTCAAAACTTTTGTTCTCTCCTTCTTGATGAAACTTCTAGAAAATGGTACCACAATTTGATCAAAAATTTCTTACTTAATAAAAGGGCTTTGATCCTCAAATATTTTCTTAGTTGTTTGTCTTTTAAAAATTTTGGTTAGAACATTTTACCTACAATTTGTTACTTTAATCCCTTCTTCTCATTTACTTCCTTTTTGGCTAAGCCACCTCTCAATATTTTCTCAAAATAATATTTGAGTATGGTGAGAACTCACTACAGTTCTGGTGACTCACAAGGTATCTTCAACTTGATGAAGATAAAGAACTAGGAAATAGTTGTCTTTGTCCATTGGGCAAAAATCCAAAAGGGAACACAACCAAACGAGAAGCAGAAGTAATAATTTCAACAACCATTTTGCATCTCTACAAAATTAGGATTAGTCTCCTAGAACAAACTAAAACTTATGCTACATATAATACACATATACAAGGTATATACAGATGGTCTTATCCATTGGCCATGGAATCAAAAGAGGGCCACCCAGTTGTTGCTAGAGTCATTTATTTATTTCTATTTTTCTAATTCCTTGGGTAAAATACGTTAACCCTCAAGAAACTAGGGCTCTTAAGCAACTCCTTTGTTGCAAGCAAACTAGTACTAGAAATAAGCAATTTCCTTAGTAGACATGGGTTGGTACTAGTGTTGATTCCCTTTTAAATTTTGGCCTAATTAGAGCACCTCTCCCACCCTTGGGTCAGATCCTCTTCTATTTTTATACACCTAGAGGTAATGGGGCATTCCTTTTGGGTTAGAAGAGCACCATTGCTTATTTACTTAAGTACTTTGAAGGGATCTAACTTCACTACCTTTGCTACCCATTGGCCCTTTTGATCATCGGTCTAGTCTTACAACCCATTGGGTGTTGGAGTATCTACTTCCTCTACCTCCACATACTCCTCTTCATCCCAAATTATCATAATCTAGTTGGATGAATAGGCTATTATGTAGGAGAAGGATGAGTAGTGGCAGGCTAGATGGTTGGAGTTGACTGCTCTCTTTCTCTAAATCCACTCCTGAATACAAAAGCAAGTTGATCCCATTCAAAAATGAAGTGCATGAAAAAATATTTTTACCCCTCATAATACTTACCTCTAAATGATGCCACTAGAAATATTAGGGCTATGTTCTACTTAGTGATGTTGTGCAATTGGTACCAACAATCCATATCCTATAGATGTTCTAGTGGGATAATCATTTCTTATTTGGTGTATTATGGCACGAATTTGATTTTTGATGTTGGAATGCCATCCCATACTTTTTATGGAAGTGGATGTTGTAAGAGGTTTCTATTATTCCATGTGAAACTTCAAGGTGCTGGAGTGGATATCAACAAAAAAGGATCTGGTGTCAAGTATTTTCATTCATAATATTTTGGATCCTTTGGTTGTATTTGAGTCACCAGGTGAATACAACTTGTGCTTTGAGAGCAGATAGACTAAGGTCTTCACTAAAACCTCCATTTGATGTCCTTTAAAGTAGATTTTTCTTGATCTTTGTTCTTGAGCAGAGTTACCAGGTAAGTTTTAAAATGCTTCAATAAATAGATAAGTAGAGACTCTTACTGATTCAAAGCCCAAGTCTTCTCTTGATACTAGGACCAATGATAAGTCAATGGAGTCCAATTGGTTATGCCATTAAACTATTTTTCCCTCTGATTTTCTAGGCCATTAGACAAGTTGGACCAGATGATCGATACTATCACACCTCATGTAGGATGACACAATAGGGCTAGTCTTAAGAGTGTGAGGTTTGACTCTATCAAGGTCGTCTGCGAATTTTACAAAGCTATCATCTTTTACGATGTGGTCTTAAGCATGCTTGTCCTACTCTAGACTAATCTAACAACTTCAAGAGGAAAAGGATTAGAGAAAAAAATCTAAGCTAATAGAGGTGAACACTTCCTACTATCAACACATATATAAGCATAGATAAACATACATACATAAAGAAAATGAGATAGGAAGAACCAAACACTTGAAACCAAATAGTCATAGGCCTTTAGTATGTATATATAAATATAATATTGTAGATCCAAAATTTTTGCACCCCTTTCTTCTAGGCTAATGGATCCATGCCTAAAAGGGGGAGGGAAAATAATGGATCTACACCTTGTACGATAAGCACTTGAGTTGCGCTCTCCTTGGTGTTTGTTGATGAATGGGGTGAGGGTTCACCAAGAAACACTTTCTTTGCGGTTTCAATGCCTAGGTAAGGTGGATGTTTGATGTATTCCTTTTTAAGTGCACACACCTAGGGTTTGGCCAAATGCAATTTCTACCTAGCTATATGCAATTTATCTTTCTTTGAGAACAAATGGCATACAAGTCTATCTAGAAAATTGGTAAATATGACTAAGATGCATAAAATGTAGATTTTAGACTAATCATGAGTGTTTTGTTTTGTAGGTTTTATGCTTTTTGGTGTAAAATTATTAATGCAATTAAATATGTTTTTGGTTTTTCTTTTCAGATGCAAACAATGCACAAAACAAAAAAAGTTATAGAATTACAATGTTGAGAACAAAAATTATATTTTTAGACCTTACTTGGTCCAGATGCTTGCTTTCAGATAAATTTAGGTGTTGCAGGATGGATTCGGATGCTTATAGTATGAATTCGGCGTTCGAATTTGTCAGACAAATTCAGATCATTCGAATATATCAGAAACCTGCAATTACACAGTGCAACACTAAAATTCAAAATTAGGGATGGGGGATCTACTTAGGTCACAAAAAATTGTGATCTATGACAGTCAACTCCCCTTGATTATTTTAGCAAATTGTATGAAAAATAAAGGATCTATGGATCTAATGCAAAACATATAAGATTAAATGCAGTAAATAAAATAACAAAGTAAGATGCAATGGAGTAATTAAAACAAGTAGGAAAATACTATGCAAATATGAATAAAATTGTTAATCCTGCAATCAAAATTTTACCCCCAACATTAACTAGTATGATTTTGGACTTTATGTATGTTTTCAGACTTTATGTATGGTTTCAGATGTCTCAAAAATATATAATGACTAGTTCTATAAAAGTAATGGTTAGTAATAGGGATTTTATGAAAAATTCATAAGATCCAAATTTATGAAAAGCAATGCAAAAATAAAATTACTATCTAGCATAAATCAGATCTAAACTTGTAGTATGTATCGTCATGTTTGAGAGCTTCGGGAATGGTGATCTGAAGGTCAAAATATCCACTATAACCTACAACAAAACTTTGAAATCATCTTCTCCAACCAAGATTTCTTGCAATTATCATCATTAGTCTGTTTAGGGGGGATCTGGGTGTTTAAATGCCTGATGTAGGTCGAGGAACTAGGGAGGGAGGTGAAAATAGGCCAAGTAGTTAGGCCAATTTGGGATTTTACTTGATTTGGACAAATTTAGGAGATCCTACTTCATCAAGAATTTGGGTTGGTTCAAATTGGGTTTAAAATCCCAACAGAGCGCCTAAATTAGGTGTACATGGGATTTGGATGAAATCGAGCATCCGAATTTGTCGAAAAAGTTTGATTTTATCGGGTTTGCCCAAATTTCCAAAAAAAGGGAAAAGATAAATTAATTTCTATTTTCTTGGTACAAAAATTGAGGCATGGGTTTTTGAGGGTAAAGTTCACGTTGTTAGGGTAAATAACATGTTTTATTGAGAAGTGAGAATTTTGAAGTGTGTCAAAATTATGTGGCTACATTTTGCCCTCTCTTTGGCGTATTTATGAATAATAAATGTGTTAAAGAAAGATGTAGCGAAAAATGGGTATTATGCTGCGAAAAACTAAAATTTATTCAATTTTTATTTTTTTGTTTATTATTTAGGGTACCCCCTTTAAGTTTTGTAAAAAAAATGAAATTTATTGCAAAACTCAAAATTTGAAGCAAAAAAAAGGGTAAAAAGGGGATATAAATAGAAATCAGGGTAAAACCTTACTTCATTTTTACCTTCACTTTTTGGAAAACTGAGCTCTTAAGAAAAACAAATAGATGGTCATTGTTGTACATCGAGCGGATAAAGTTCGAGCAAGGAACAACATAACTGGTGGGAGTATACGGGTAAGTGATTTCATTACCTCCAATTTGGAATTTTTTGGTTTATTTTTAGAATTTTTTGGATTTTAGATGTGGCCTACCATCGTGCGATCGCAAGTGATGAATTCAAACTTTTTTGACAAATTCGAATGTTCGAATTCATCGAAAAAGGCATCCGAATTCACTAATTCAAATGCTTTTCGATGAATTCATACGTTCGAACTTGTTCGTGAAAAATTTGAATTTGCAAATTTGAACATCCAAATTTATTTTTGAAAAGTCCAAATTTGCACTTTAAGTCTACATTTATCAATTAGGACTAAGTTTATAATGTATGCTTCATTATTTTATGTTCTAATGATATTTTTGCATTTAAATAACTAATTTATTTTTGTTTTTGTTTTTGCAGCAAGGAGCACTTAAGGATCGCAAGTGGCAACACATGGGGTTCGATGATCACATTCGAGCCCTTAGCATAGATGATAGAGATATATTGATAGTAGTGGGGCTCAACCATTTGGTTGAGATACCATGCATAGATGCACACTACAGTCTATTGATAGCTTTGGTAGAGCGGTGGTATCCAGGATCATCGACATTTTGGCTACCTATAGGGGAGATGACTCTTATGCTAGAGGATGTATGGAGGATCCTCAAAGTATCAATCAGGGGCTAGTTTGTTTATCAGTTGTTGTCCTAGGCTCAAGCCATGCAATGATTAACAAGAGACCCATAATTTCCCATTACACATAGTGGGGTGATCATGGATAGACTGACTACGATGGAGGGAGTGTCACCCTTAACATAGGTATTAGCAGGGATAGTTGTAGGCTTACTAGTGTGTCATCAGAGTGGCTAACACCTATCATGGGGTTTAGTAGAGGTTGTAGCGGACATGCGAGATACCAGCATGCACTTTGTGTGGGGGCTATACATACTAAACCGCTTATATAGGACCTTGTTTAGGGTCATGTATAAGAAGGGTTACAAATTGATTCTTACTTCATTTCTTTAGGTATGGTGTTGAGAGCACATTGTAATAAGAAGACCAATGGGACTTCCTCATCAGGGTGTAGAGGATGGACAACCTACTGTATTTCATTAGGGTCCTACAGTAGGTTAAGGGAGGAGAAGTGGCCTAGAGGAGGCCAAGCGGATGGTCGATGAATTGATCATACCATAGATTTGCTGGAGATCCTAGCGAGGGTATCATAGATGGAAGGATGACAAAGCAGAGCTATACCATGTGAGGTGAGTGTGATGACTCTATATGGAGAGCAGAAAGATAGAGCTGCACCAAGCGAATCAGGTGCTATGATAGTTTGGCTTGGTTTAGGGGATTCCTAAGATCTTTGATTTCACATTCTCACAAGAAGTTTGAGATTCAACGACTACTAGTGGGGCATCAAATCTCAAAAAATTTGCAAATACTGATGAGAATGATGTAGTGGTCACCCTTGTAGAAGGAGATGATGTAGGAGTTATATATGGGTATCGTGAGTGGTACACCATCATCCTTCCTAAGAGGATTACATGGAATAGAGGTAGAGTTGAGTAGGTGCATTGAGCTTACTAAGAGGTATCTAGATGATGCTCTGCTAGACATCCAGAGGGAGGGGGTTAGAGGCCATCGAGGAGAAAGGGACCTCATACGATAGGAGGGTGATAGCCATAGAGGTTTTCTCAATAGGAGAGGGCTCTCCATATTAGGAGAGAGAGTGGGCAACAATTGCAGGTAGGAGGTTCTCAGCGAGAGGTGCCTATAGTTTATCATCATGACTCACCTGAGAAGGGCATTGCTATAGAGGTTGGGGAGTCAAGTAGCATGGGAGAGGTAGCTGCTCTTAGGTTAGAGATTATCTATCTGAGGAGTCAGATCAATATTCAAGTAAGTTGTATTCAAAACTTAGAGGGACAACTCACACAAGCTTAAACTTTATTGAGTCAGCCTCAGGCTTAGTTAGCCCAGATACAGGGACATGGATCACATCAAATATAGTCATAGACCCATCAAACGAGGAGTGTGGCTTCAGGCCAGTACTTGGGGAGCAAGATAGTAGTGGTAGAGTTGGTCACAACATCATAGTGAGTGTCCTTCTACCAGAATTTGTACTATCAATTGGTTTTGGAGGGTTACAGGGCTCCTTTGCCCACAAAGTTTTCTCCTTCGAGTCACTCTCGATCAAGTTCTAGGTCAGTGTCTAGGACTCCTCAATTTTAGGAGCCTAGACCACCTCCAAGGGATGATGGCTAGAGTTCTAGGGGGATGATATACCAAGTTGGATTTTGTGGTATACCCCCTAGTGATTGAGTATGCCTATTTTATGATTATGGCCTACCAATCAATTTTTTGTACCCTATGTATTTTTTATGATATATATACATCTGAATATTATTGATCTCTTTTTTATATTTTGATGTTTATATGTATGCGTAATGAAAAATATGATTTGTTTTTATGATCTACATTTTCATGCTTTTAGTCATGTTTGAATGTTAATGTATTTTTCATCATGCTTAATTAAGATATGGAAAAAGTAAAGTGTGATTTAATGAAATTGATATTTTGTAATATAGTGTGATTGGATTGTTTTGTTGAAAAAAGTATTTTTGAAAATGAACCCTATTTATTTTGATTAGTTAATAATATATCGGGGATGAATGCTTGTATATGACCATCTATGGAGGCTGCATCTCACGTTGGTCGTTAAGCGAATCTTGTATGATATTTTACCATATTGTTAACATCAAAGGGTTGTGGTCAACAAAATAATTTAAAATTTTATTGATTAAAAAGTGATGAGTTGATAAAAAGTATTTTATGATTTTTAAGATTAATTCTGACTTAATATTAAAGGATGTAAGATGAAGGTGACTAAGCATGAAAAATTGAGTAGAGGACTTGCACTAGGCATAAGATTCCTAGTGTGAAGTAAATAGAAATATTTTATTAGGGTTATCTTATGCCATCATCGTGTAGTCAATATGTAGTTGTATGAGAAAGTGATCATGTATGATCAAATGCAAGTTTTAGTTAATGATAAGCAATCATGCAATATAGTAGAATGGAAGTATTTATGCTAAGTGATAGGTATGAAAATGTAAGATTAATTGTTTTTTAGGACTAATTTGCATATGCTAATAGTCATACAAATCCATGATGAAATAATGATGTTTGGTAATCAACCTTAAAGGAGAATTTTGGTCATTTCTAAGATGAACTCAAATTTATCAAGAACCAGTGTGTGAGTATTCATTTTCTATCTTGAACTTAATTATGATACAAAATATCTCAAGGATCAAATGTGTGTGCTTAAGAAATTTATTTACCAATTTTGAGTAAGGTAGTGATGCAAGACGACTTTAAGAACCAATGTGTGTGCAAAATGAGGAGTTCATTTGCATTCAGTTAGACTTAACTACTATGTAATACAAGCTACAAAAAGCTAGCTGATCCACAAGCTAACATTGGTTTGTACAAAAGGTCGCTAATGTGACAGACATATCGCCATGCGTAAGATTACCCTATTTCCATGTGGGATTCATTTAGACCATTGCTATAATAGGGATCACCCCATGGTTTTCAAATAACTAAGGAATTCGATGGATTCAAGCTCATTACCCCCTTATTTTCTTTTGATTTCTTTGAGTAGAGATTCTTGTTCATTTTTATTTTGAACAAGAGGATTTTATTGCTTTGTAGTAAAAGCATTTTGCTTATTTTACCTTTTTTTTCTTTCTTTTCTCTTTTTATTTTTTTCAAGGGATACTTTCTCAGCTTAGAAAAAGAGCAAGGAATGTAGGGGGGAGCTTGTCCTTATGCAAATTCTCAGTATTCTAGACCATGCACATAATAGGATATCAAGGGAGTCCTTTCATTGAAGGAGCTAGTACTACTATGTAGTGTTGGGAAAAATATTGGTTAGTTTTCTATGGTATAAATTATTACCTCCATTTAATTGTCAACCCGAGATAGCTTGTAAACTTGTGAGTAACCCTGCATAGTATATGCTTGTAATCTCCCTTTAATCATATGAGTCTCTTAGATTTTATGGTTTGGAGGGTGTTTTTGTTTCATTGGAGTTCTCGTTTTAACTTCCAAACCACTAATCTAATTTACATTATCAAAGACATGACTGAAATGCATTACTGAAATCAAAACTACATGCTTGCTGGAATTTTACAAAAAATAGGAAAAATTGCAGAATTAAATTAAACTATAAGAAATACATAAAAAATCAAAAAAATAATTAAAATGATAGAAATCATGTGAAATAAGGGAGGAATACTATTGAGAGTGGGCCCAAGCTTCTAGAATATTCCACCCACATTAAGTCATACACCGAATGCTAGTTGAATTTTATTAAAAGACTCAAATGTATTATAATGAAATTTATAGCAAAAAATATAGAGAAAATTTAGGATCTATTTTTCAAGGTTGGCCTACATATTTTTAAGATATACGACCATGCCTTGTTACATTCTAAAAAAAATCAATTTTTGATTTCGTTGTTACAACAATATGCAGGAATTTAGGAGATAAAGCAAAACATTAAATTCAAAATATATTCAGCATATTTTGTATCAGAACAGAATACATCTAATATTTTGCTCTACTTGATTACATTGATTTTTACATGATTTTTTAAAAATAGATGATATATGATCATTAACGTTGTTCGTGGTCTGCATCCATCGCTAAAATCATGTTCGCATTCATTGCTAAAATCATCATTTTGTGCTATCGATAACAGGATTCACGTTGTATTTCTATGTTAACTGGAATTGGGTGTCATCTCTATAAAATACAAGAATCAGGCACCTAACGGGATTCGAGTTCCTAAACAAGAATTGGGTGCTAGACAATCAAGCACCAAACATGAATCGATCACCCGATAGTCAAGCACCAAACAAAAATCGGGCACTAAAAAGAGAATCGAGTGCCTGAATTAGCACTTCACACTATTTTTTTGTAGATATTTTTACCTTCAATTTTTCATTATAAATGGAAAGTTCCAGGTATGAGCGGGACCTTGATGTAAACATGCCAAAATACCATAAAATCCACTGCATTTACATATAATCCACTCAAAAACAAATATTAGATAACATGCGTAATTTAATGTTAAATACATATAAAATTTGCATAAAACATATATTTCTATTAAAATAAATGCTGCAATATATATGTAAATTCTATACAAAAATGAACGTTTTCAGGGATCATCATTCCCCCATGCTTAAGGGTTGGCATGTCCCTATGCCACTTTGAACTGGTAATTACCAGTCTCACTAACACCCTTCTAGTAGGCCTTGACTTTTTCCTTCCTCTTCTTTTTAGTGGCTTTGATATTTACCTTATCTCTAGGATTTTGCCCTTTCGATGCTTTGGGGGTGGCTACTTCCTGTTGCTGCTTTTTCAGGTGCTTGCTTCGTTGAGTTGGATGACTGGGTCCTACTCCTACACCTATTCCTAACTATTCCCCTATCCAAATTTTCCTCCCTACCATACTCCTTAGGTAATGCCCTGTAAAATTTGAGGCTTCCTTCTAAAATGTTGCTTCATCCTGTTTCTAGAAGTCATGGTAAGGAGATAATTGTTCTCCTACTGGAATCATACAAGTAAAGAACCAAACAATCTGCTCAAAGACCGACCTCTAGAATATTGGAAATTTTGAGTAGATGAGTTTTCATTGATGTCAAGAGTGAATGATCATTGATGTCAAAAGTCAGTTTCAGTGAGCAATGCAAAGGGAAGCAGTTTTGTAGTCAGTGCAAAAAGAAGAATCCACCTTCAGTTGGTCAAAACCGGTTCCAGGTAGTCAGATATGGTCCAAAGTGAAAAGAAGAGGCCCAAGCAAATAATATTATAATATTAAAAAAGAAAATTTAAATTAATTAATATAATTTTATTATAACTTAATTTATTAATTAATTTAATTAACTTCAAAGTTATTTAAGTTAATTACGATTTAATTTTAATTTAATGATTAATTAATTTTTCTTAATGTAATAAAACCTAAAAATGGTTGTACGGCTAAATAATAAATCGAACTGGAAATTTGATTTGGTGTGTCGACGTCATATGACATGGAACATTGTGTATAAATAGTGGCAAAGATCTTTGCCTTACAATCTAATGCAATCGATCGAATCTCTTATGCTCCATTGAATTCGTGCATAAAAAGAGAAAATACTTCTCACGTTTTTTGAAAGGGTCTCCTATGGTGAAGAAATAAATCAAAGGGAGCGCCAATACATAGCACAAAAGTTGCTGGTAGCGCAGTTGACAATGTCGAAGGTGCTAGGGTGTGTGGCAAGCAAGGCATGCAGGTTTGAATCCCTTCGGGTTTGTTTTTGGCTAAGCAAAGAGGGCACATCTTTTGAGCAAGCATCGAACAAGGGATTAAAGGGAGCCTTACACCTTCCCCTCCCATGGCAGCGCTTAGCCCAAGTGGTGGGCTAGCACCTTGATAAGGTGCTCGATGGAGAGGTCTCTTGTTTGAAATCCACCGAGGCCTTTTTGTTAGTGACAAAGGTATGCACTGATGTCATTTGTGTTGGTTGCTTAATTTATAGATGTGATAAGGTTGAAAGAAAATAAAAATATTTTTATGTGCCTAAGGTTGAAAAATAATTTTTTTTGATGGTTTATGAGGTTTAAATTTTGCCTAAATTAATTTGGTTATTAAGTGTTTTGAGGGAGATAAAAGGGTAGGCAAATATTATTTTTGAAAGGTTAATTTTTGGAGATTGATTTATTAAAATTGGAGATTATAAGGAGCAATTTGAGTGATTATTTTTATATGTGATTTTATGATTGCTAATTTCAAGGAGTAATAAGGTGTATTTGAGATTGATTATTTTTGTGATTGAGAAATATTTTGAAAGAGTGTTAGTGTGAAATTTTGTCATCTAACCATTGAAATTGGCAAAGAAGAAAATTGTGATTGAGATAGGTTTTTAAGGGCACTTCTACATCAAAAAAAAGGTATGGGCACATCTTCCTAGTGAGTGATTGTTGAATGTTGTGAATGCTAAGTTGGAGTGAAAAGGATTGTTTGATAAGCATTGTTGTTGAAGTGATTAGTTGAGTAAGGAACTTGAACTAGGGTTGTGAAATATCATGAGTATCATTGTTATGTGAGGATTACTTGACAAGCATTGTTGTTAAAGTGATTGGTTGTGTGAAGAACTTGAAATAGGGTTTGTGAAAGATCATGAGTATCATTGTTATGTGAGGATTACTTGATAAGCATCGTTGTTGAAGTGATTGGTTGTGTGAAGAACTTGAACTAGGGTTTGCAAAGATCATGAATATTATTGTTATGTGAGATTGATTGATAAGCATTATTGGAAATAAGTGAGTAAGTGTTCATATGCTTGGACTAGGGTTTGTTAGCAAGGATTAATTCATTGAATGATTGGTTGATCCTAGTCAAGTGGATGTGTTGAAGTATTCAAGTTCTGTGAAACAAATTGTTCTATATTCTAAATTGATTTGAGAAAGAGGTTGAGTTTTTGTAAGTATGAAACATATTGAGTCTCTAACAATTATCTATATGTTTTTATGGTAAAAAGAGATATTGAAAGTGATTGAGCATTTGTTATGTATGTGAAGCATATTGAGTCTCTAACAATTCTCTATATGTTTCTATGAGATTGAACAAGTTCTAGTGAGGACTTGTTAAGTAGATTTGAGGTAAGTCTTAGAGAATACTTGTGGACAGATTTGTGTGAGCTTTTGTGGAAGCTTACAATATAGATTTGAGGATTGATATTATTAAGCAAATTAGACAAGTTCTAGTGAGGACTTGTTGAGAAGATTTGAGGTAAGTCTTAGAGAAGACTTGTGGACAGATTTGTGTGATATTTTGTGGAATCTTACAATATAGTATTGAGGACAAATATTGAGAGCAGATTGGACAAGTTATAGCAAGGACTTGTTGAGCATATTTGGACAAGTTCTAGAGAGGACTTGTGGATAGATTAGTGTGAGCTTTTGTGGAAGCTTACAAGGCATATTTGAGATAAGTCTTTGAGAAGACTTGTGAGCAGAGTTGATTGATTTATTCAAACTTTGAGTTAAGCTTTGGGGTATACCCAGTAGTATTGATTTGTGATTGAGTCAGGCTTTATGTTAAGGCTTGAGGACTAATTTGTGCTAGATCGAAGGACTATGTTTAGTACAAATCAGAGGACAAATATTGAGAATAGATTTGTGCTAGATCGAAGGATTGTGTTTAGTGTAGATTTGAGGACAAAGTTTGGTATAGATTTGAGGACAGGTTTGTGCCATACTAGAGACAAATATTGAGCAGATTTGTGCTAGATCGAAGGACTATGTTTAGTGCAGATTTGAGATAGAGTAAAGAGCAAGCAAGATAAAAAAGTGTAGATGATGATAGTCTCCAGTGAATAGAGATCCATTAGCCAGTGCAGTGAGAATAGGTCTTTTAAGTGAGAACATGAGTCTTTAGTGGATAGAGATCCATTAGCTAGTGTAGTGGAGGTAGCAATTCTTCTAGAATATCACCAACCAGAGCTAAGGTAAAAGGAGTTCTCCTATGTATAGAGATACATGAACTTGATTAGGGGATTGGAGTTTCCTTTGGATAAAGGTCCATAAATATTGTAATAGGGATTTGGTTCCCAAGAGATTCATTGAGAAAATTTTAGTGAAATATTTTCTCTATGGAGTAGCCCACATTGGGTGAACCATATTAAATTGGTGTCTCTATTGTGTGTGGTGATTTGTGCATTGCTTTTATTACTACTATTTTTTTTGGTAAATAAAAGTTTTCATTAATTACCGGGTTTTGCAGGTTAACCCAAAACCTATTACAATATCCAACCTTCTGCTAAGATTGTAGATCCTAGTCATCCTTGAAACTTTCTTTTCAAAACTTGTGTTGAATCCCCTACAACACCTTACTAACAAGGCACACCCATACCTAAACATAACTGTAAACATTACTTACATTGATAGGAAATTGAAGTTTGGAACTTTGCACTTGTGAAACCTTTTGCTTGCCCATTTCCTATTCTCTGTCGGAATCCTCCAAGGCTTACACCCTGTTACCTTCATTTCCAATTTGGTATGATTTAGAGGGAAACCCCATAGTTATTACCAGCTCCATGGGGAAAGAACACCCATTCATCTTTCTCCTTAATGGGTAGGTTTATTTTCATGACTAATAATGTTTTCCACTTCACGTGGCACACCTTGTGTCCATGTCACCAAACTACCAACATCAACACCTATGTTGGCTAATTTGTCAGCTGACCTGTTGACCTCATGGTACACCTGACGAGCCCTCCTATTCTGTCTTTCCGCAAAAAGAATCCTCACTTCATGGATGACTCCCTCGATTCTCCATGGAGGTTTTTTACCATTGGTTAACAGGTTGGTGATGTTCATTGAATCACCCTCAATCATTAAGTTACCTTGAGTTGCTTGGGCTACTTGCAACCCTCTCCAAAGGGCTCTATCTTCTGCTTCATTATTAGTTCTGATTCCCAATGGTTCAACGAAGGCCTTGACTAGATTTCCTTGATGATCCCTGATTATTCCTCTAGCTCCAACTCTTCCTGGGTTCTCCTTGGCTGCACCATCAAAATTTAGTTTAAACCAACCATGGGGGGGTGCCTCCCAAGAAATCCCATTTTTGGGATTGGGCAAAGGAATGGAAGGTTTGTCCTCAATACCTAAGGCCGGAGCTAATTGTTTTTATTAGGGAGGAATTGAGTGGTTCTCATCCACTAAGGTGCTAAGGTTTTCTTTTGCAAAGACAATAATCCTGTTGAGGATGGTTTTTGGGTTGTGAATGGTATCCTTAAAGGCTCTATGGTTCCTTTCTAGCCAAATTTTCTAGAGAAAATTATGCCAATAGATTTTCCATAGGTACTTAAGTTTTAGGATAACAAAGGGTTGAGGCCATTGATGGAACACTTCGGATATAAGAGCAGGCTTAACCCACGAGATCCTAAAGGCTTAGAAAAGTTCATCCAGGATGGAATCCACTATCGGACACTCCAAAAACAAGTGTTGGGTTGTCTCCCATCCTGCCCTGCACATGTAGCAACGGTTAGCAATAACCATACCGTTGGATAACATATTGCCCATAGTGAGGATTTTTCCTTGAATCACCAGCCATGAAAAAAAGGATATTTTAGGAATTAAGCCTTTGATCCAAACCAAACTCGGTTGAAATTGTTGACCTTCCACATTGAGAAGAAAATTATAGGCAAACTTAACTGTGAAGTCACCACTTTCAGTCTCAGCCCAAACAATGTGATCTTCATCCTCTCCAGAGGGAATAATTTGCTGAGTTAAAATGTTATAAAGCTCTTTAGACTCCACTTCAAAACCCTATATCCTAATGTGTTTCCACCTGTTGATATTTATATCCTGCCACATATAATTTGCAACCTTCTTCCCAATATGCTGCTCCATATGCTCTTGAATCCTAACCAAACGAGGATTCAGGGATAACTCCTTAGCTCTCACCCACCGATCCTTCCAAAAGCCTATTGTTTGCCCATTTCCTAGAATCCATCTAAGACCTTTCTTAACAAGATCCCTGCTCGTGAGGATTGCCTTCCAAAAAGTAGACCCCCTGCTAGCTAAGTTGTCATTAAGGAAGTTCACACCTTGGAGGTATTTCCTCCTAACTATGGCAATCCATTCATTATCGACCTTAGTCAATAACCGCCATGCTTGTTTGGCTAACAAAGCTGTATTGAGATGAGAAACTCTCCTCAATCCTAACCCCCCATCAGCTTTAGGCTTGCAAACCTTGTTCCAACCTACTAAATGGATCCTTTTCTTATCCTCAGTCCCTGACCAAAGAAATTTTTTTGAAGCTGCTCAATTTTGTGATACACCTTGCTGGGAGCTCTGAACACTGATAGGAAGTAAACGAGTATACTTTGAAGTGAAGCCATAGTTAAAACTGCTTTGCTTGCTTGAGATAACAGATGTCCTTTCCAACCTACTAGATTTTTTTGGATCCTCTCCAGAACTATGTTCCACATTGATCCTTCAGGTTTCCCTATAAAAAGGGGAAGACCTAAATAGGAGGTGGGAAGGGATGCAATCTGACATTCCATGATTCTTGCTATGTTGCTTTGCCTAGGAATGGGGGTATTGATGAAATAAAGTTTACTCTTATCAAAATTCACTTTCTATCCAACCGCTTCTTCATACATTATGAGAATATTTTTAATCCTTCTTGCCTCAACCACAAAAGCCAAAGTCAGTAGCAATGTATCATCAACAAATTGTTGATGTGTCACCGGGGTAGTTAGCGACGTGGCCTTGATACCAGATATGAGTCCAGCTACCACTGTTGCCTTAATGGTTCTTCCCAAGGCCTTAGCTACGATGATGAACAACATAGGACTTATGGGATCTCCTTGTCTTAGACCACATTTTCTTTGAAAAAAACCTGTAGTAGACCCATTAACCAAAACTGAAAAACAAGGCTTAGAAATACACTCTCTTATTAACTTGACCCATTTCATGTTGAAGCCAAATTTTAATAAAACTGCCTCTAGGAATTCCCAATTTATCATGTCATAAGCTTTGTTCATGTCTAACTTTAAAGCCATGACTGCTTTTTTGGTCTGAGTGGCTATATGAAGAGCCTCATGAAAAGTAATAACTCCATCTAAGATTGATATTCCTTGTACAAAACTTCCTTGACTTGGATAAATGATAACAGGTAGAACTTTCTTCAAACGGTTGGCTAAAACTTTGGACAAAATTTTATAGGATATATTACACAGGCTAATCGGCCTAAAGTCAGCCATAGTCTTTGGGTTGGGGCCTTTAGGGATCAAAGCAATGAAAGTTGAATTGAAACCCCTTGGAATATAATTTGAACTTTGGAACTCCTTGATTGCAACAATAACTTCTGCTCCAACAATATCCCAACAAACTTGGAAAAACCACGGTGAAAACCCATCCGGCCCAGGAGCTTTGTCAAAATCCATGTTAAACAAAGCCTCCTTGATCTCTTCATCTAAAAAAGCTACTGTAAGAGACTCGTTAATCATTTCATCAATGAGTTGTGGAATGAATTGAAGGAGAGAGTCCTTTTCTTGGGCATTACAGACCCATTCTTCACCCAATAATGAACTGAAAAAATTAACAACCTCGTCCCTGATCTCCTGAATGTTTTGAGTTGAGGATCCATCCACCTTAGTTAAATTTCTAATATTATTGTTTCTTCTATTGCTCAATGTGGTAACATGTAAAAAATTTGAATTAGATTCCCCTTCCTTTAGCCATAATGCCCTTGATTTTTGCCTCCAATACATCTCCTCACAAGCTAAAATATTATAAAACTCACAAAGGGTTTCCTTCTCTTTAGTCCTTGTCACCTCATCATAGGTTCCATTTTGGATTTTGCTTTCTATTATTCTCAGTTTTTCCCCCACTGCTCTCTTATTCTCAAAAATGTTTCCAAAGACTTCTTTATTCCATATTCTAAGGTTGTTTTTCACCATCTTAAGTTTTTGAGATAGTTTGAAGGAAGCACTTCCCTGGATAGGCTGCTGCCACCATTCCCCTATTCGTTTATTGAAGTCCAGATGTTTAACCCACATTGACAGAAATATGAATGGCTTTTTAAAGGAGTTAGCCTGAAATGCCTCCCATAGAATAAGATTATGGTCTGAAGTGCTTTTAGGAAGGTCTTGTAACGCTGAATCACCAAACATTGTTGTCACTTCCTTGGATAAAAAAACCTGTCCAACCTTTCTTGAATCAGTTGACTTCCTATCCTCTTGTTACTCCATGTAAATTTGGCTCCTTTTAGTCTTACATCCATCAATTCATTTGTGTTAATGAATTCATTAAAGTCCTCCATGCTCCTTAAGGGTAACCCAGATCCTCCCTTCTTATCAGATGGGTAAAGGGGGTTATTGAAATCTCCCCCAATCACCCAATGAATGTCTTTAAAAGCTTGGGTCAAATGCCCCCAAAACTCCCATAGTTCAGACCGCCCTTGGATAGAGGTGGGGGCATAAACATTTGACATAATCCAATTCTTATTAGTATCAAAATCATGAAATAATACGCTTAAGACTCTTTCATTTTCCTGAATAATACTTCCTTCTATTTTAATAGGATCCCATAAGATCATGAGGCCCCAAGATGCTCCTCTTGCCTGTTGAAAGGCCACTTCCCCTTGCTTCCAAATCCTTCTAGCTATAAGTGCTGATTGTGCCACATCTATTTTGGTTTCTTGAAGAAAAATGATAGTAGGATTCCAATCCTTCCTTATAGACTTCACCATCCTTTGTTTTGGTGGGCCATTTAGGCCTCTCACATTCCATGAGAGAACCTTCATTTAGACTATTTGATATTTTTTTCCCCGCCCCCTTCCCTGACCCAAAGGGGGTTTGTTAATTTTGCTATTATCCTAGTCAGGAATAGCTTGCTGTAACAATGTTCTTTGCTTTTCGTTTGCAATTTCTTCATTGATTCTCATTCTATAGTGCTCTGTTGTAGATATTCTCCCTTTCTTTCTTTCACTTCCATAATCTATCGGAGGCTTGGTGGTGCTTCTAGTTTGTTTTGGACTAAAATGAGGGGGCATATACTGTGATAGTCTAGGGCTTGAACCTTCTTCCTCATTTTGGGGGTTTTCAATTCCCTCTTCATCCTCAGCCTTGTTTTGGTTCACCTCTCCTATTTGGTTCCTAAATAGGGGGCTTTACTTCAAGGAACCTTTTACCATTGGGCTCGTATGATAAGGGATACTTTGCTCCACTACCAGATTAGGAGCTACATTCCTACCTCTTATTTCCACAACTTCGACTCTTGAATCTATTTTTCCATGTTTAAACTGAAATGACTTGGCAATTTTTCTTCATTTTGAGCATAGCTTTTGGGGCTTTTTGTCATAACTGTGCATGGTCCCGATTTGGATGGGGAGTCTAGGGTTTTAGGAATCTTGACACTGATGGTATCATCCTTACTATTTTCTTTTTCAACTTCTAGATTTGTTGGGATATCAAACATGTTCAAGCTGGGATCTTTATTACATACCTTATGATTTTTGCCTCCCTCATTATGTTGCTTTCCTTTCTCCTAGATTTTTGCTAGTTATGTGTTGGCTTGGTCAACCTGGTTATTCTTAACTTGTCTGTATCCTTCCAAGTTAAGATGCGGTCCTTGAAACTTTGGGATCCCTCTCCCATTAGCTTTCCCCAAAAAACCTTCGCTCGTGGCTTCCTTGTTTGTAGTTATTGTCAGACATTGGGCTTGAAGGTGGCCCTAGGTTTTGCACATGCTACAAAATTCTGACTTGTTCTCATACTCCATAGGATGAATCCTTAGAAACTCTCCATATGCTAGTTCCACCTGAGAAGGTAGATCAGAATCCATGTTTGCATTTACATAGATCTTGGCATGCGTCAGTCTAGTCCTTTCCTGGGTTGAATGGTTTATTACCACGAGCTCTCCTATCATCTTTGCTATGCCACTAAGCCAATACTCATTAAAAAACTTGGCTGGGAGGTTTGGTAAGTGGACCCAAATGGGTGCTATCTTAATTTTTTGCTTCTCAGGGTTGAAATCCTCCCCCCACTTCCTTAGAAAGAGGCTACGCCTTCATAGAAACCAGGGTCCTCCTGTCAAGATGCGCTCTGCATCATATTTGTCGTTGAGTCTTATCATAAAAAAACCTCTTGACATGGCTACGATTTCTAAGCTTCCTAAAGTTTTCCACTTTGCCGCAGCCCATGAGCGAATAGTCTCAATGTCCGACATTCCTCCCAAAAACTTGCCAACTAAGGATAATGCCTCCATATCCAAGAATCTTTCCATAATCTCCACTGGCGCAGTTAAATTGTTATTGTTTGGTATTAGAGGCGGTATACATTGCATAATATTGATTGAAAAAGAAAAGTAAAAAGTGGTCTTATACTGTTCACCCCCCCTCTCAGTATAAGCTTGTGTTCTTCAATTGGTATAAGAGCGGGTTTCTTCAAAAGAGTTTAACAGCTTGAAAGAAAAGCTTACAAGAACATAATGGATTCTAAGAATGGGTCTGTTGGAACCGATTCTTGCATCCATAGGAAATCAATTGTCACGCTACAAGAATCTGTTTGAAACCAACGAGCTATTACAGGCTCTGGTCGACCTACCTCATGTTAAACCCGAATATTGCTAAAGAAGACGGTAGAACGGGTAAGGAAACCCCAACGATAATTCTTTAATTAAAATTTTAATTTGCATGCTCCATATTTATATTAAACTATAAGTATTATTATTAAAATGACTAAGCATGAAAACAACCATCTGTTATACCTTATGTAGACCTGTGCCTAGATTCATTGGGCTGTTATAACAATTTAACAACAATTTTAATTATGAACAAAGAGAATGGGAAAAGGAAATTAGCGTTCTTGATTTCATTCAAATTTTGTAACAAAACCTAAAGTTAAATAATGAAAGAAACGTGTATAATGCATTCAAATAATGTAACCCATTATACAGATACACACAATACTGAAACAAATAAATGACAGGAATAAGATTCAGAATTGTATTAATTCATGGAAAAATTACATGCAGAGTGGGCAACATGCCTTTTAACTCTATTTTTCTCAAAAGAATACAACAATATAATGGATAAGACTATTAAAATGATGTAACAGGTCTCTCCTACTCTCCTTATTCTAATATAGTAACAGAATAATATCTGAATCCTAGGCTCAATAAGACTGGAAATATTCTTAGCTTCTTGAACGCTTTCCTATCATACAATCCTGCATAGCAAGGGGAGGAAGAAAGAACGAATAAATTAAAATAAACACAAAGAAATAAAATAACACAACTAAAAGGGCACTCAAGTATACCTCTTAGCAAAAATGCTATTCTCTAATTGCTTGATGCAGAATCCAGACCTGCCTACTTTCTTTTATAGCTGCTGGTTCTTGATTCTATTATTTTTGGTTGAATTCTGGCTGTACACTTGGCATCATTTGATTGAATTTCCAAAATTGATGCTTTCCAGTTGGCTTTGAGGTTTTGAATGTGCTCCCTTCTTTGACTTGTTCAAACAATTTCCCACTAAACTGGTGATTTAAGTATGAGGAGAACTTTCATCTGATTCTACTACTTCTTAGTGCGTTTAGTTGTTGCTTTCCAAACTGGACTCTTTTGAGTTGCCTTTCCTTAATCCTTTGACCCTTTAACTACTCCAGAGATGTCTCCTATTATTGCAGCTGTCTGTGGTGCAGAATCTACTTTTTGCTATTTGCAGGTATTGACCTTTTTCCCCTTTAAACTCATTTGCAACCCTTTAATATGCTCATCAATCAACCTCTATATTTTTGTGTCAAAAGTAGCTGCAATCCTGAGCATATTCATTTCTTGCAAAATTCTATTTTTTTGTATAACAATAATAGGCATGTTTCTGTCATACTGAAGTAGTAAAGCTTATGTAGCATTCACCATGAATCTAGTTTGTTTAATCATTTCCTCCTCATCACCTTGTTCATAGTCAAATCTCTCAAGGGTTTCTTTGAATATTCCTTCTATGTCTGATGCTTCCAGGCATTGATCTAAGGATAGGCCAATATTTGTCAATTTATCTATAGCATCCTTTATCAGGTCATTCATCTCAGTCACAAAATTTGTCCATTTCTCTTGGTTTGATCCAAACATGGTTGCTTTGAAAAATTCAAAATTGATTTGAATCTTATTCCCTTCAGGTGTCGTTATTTCTTGTCATTTCAGTTCCTCAAAATGATCCCCTATGTAGTCCAGGGTTGGATGAATGAATTTAAAATTGTTTTCTATTTCTTGCATCAAGGTCATGATTTCTTGAGCAATTATTTGAATCACCCTTATTTACCTGAACATTACAGTAAAACCTTTGGCTTGAGCTTTTATTCTTTTGTACATGTCCTTTTTCATTACATTCAAATAATATACATGATCTTGAACCTTGGTTACTACAGGGGGCTAGGAAATTGAAGCATATTTCTTATTTAACTCTTCTTGTTGCTTACTTATCACAACTTTTAATTCTGCCTTTTCCTTTTCTTCTTGTTCCAATTGTTTTTTGAGTGTTTCAATATTTTCAACAAAATTGATCAATGGCCTGAGCATTCACTGTTTTGACAAGTTTTGCTATATCAACATATTTACCTAGTATCGATGATCCTCCTGTTTCCTCATTGGTACTGAGAACTAGTGGGTCTTGTAGAGGAGGGAGATTAATCTCAACAATATCTGACACAGTTGTCCTCAAATATGCTTTTTCTAAAGATTGTTCTTCTGTATTTCTCATCCCTGCTACTAATTGCAACTCTTGTTCATATGTAATAGTGAAGGTAGTCTGCTCATCTGTTCTTTCCAAAACAACCTTAGCAATTGGTAAAGACAATTTGGGCTTATTTGCTTCTACTAGTGTTATTTCTGTTTGACTCTTCAGTAAGTAACTTTAGAAAAAAAGGCCACCTAGTCTACTAGTTTTTCTGGGATTCATTTGTATCACTGATGGGATTTTGATCTCTTGTCCCTTTATGGTTATAGAGGTAGGGATGGCCATGGGTGCCAATTTATTCACACTGGTTATAGCTAGAACATTATCAGATATAGGAACTACAACTTGCTCTATAGGTGATGCTTTATGAGAAGATGAAGTTACTATTTCTTTGCCTTTGTATGTACAAGTCTGTTAAGGAACTTCTTTTGGTGTTGCTTCTATTCTGAATTGGTCATTCATTGGGAGCCTAACCTATTTTTCTACTACATCAACAACTCTAATAGTGACCTCCTTTAAGTCTATGTCCTCCTCCTCTATCAATTTTAGCAAAGGGTATTCTTTAATTATTGGGTCTGTCCTTGGCATAATAGGTGCTGTAGTATCCACTAAAATTTCTTGAAGCCTTCTCAGTTCTGTAGGGTAATCATAGGCTTCATAAACCTGTGTGCTGCCCATTTTTTTGGGAGGGAATTCATCCCATACTTTTTTCAAATCTAATCCTTTTTCCATTGCCTCTAATAAGCTTTCTTCAAAAGCATCCCCCTTGTGTAGTATACGAGCATACTCTCTTATCCATCATCTTGCTGTAAGTTCCTTTTGGGTCATAAAAACTCCATGACACTTAATTGAATCCTATATTTTCTAATTCAAACATTCCCTTGAGTAGGGAAGGATATCCAACAAATACATAATCCCCAAAATGGTAGGGAACATCAAGCCAGGGGACTTTTCCATGCTTCTTAACCAATATCATTTTAGCCTCTTTTACCACTTGTCTACATAATTCTAGGGCTGCTATGGACAATGGGCAGTACTGTGGTAGCATCTTAGGAGGGATATTAGCTCCATACAATCTGATGTAAGTAAAACCCTCTATGAAGAAGTAATCTCCAATTTCCTTTTCTTTAATGAAGGCTTTTACTCCTAGCCCTAATCTTTCCAGAACTAACCTAGTTAAGGTCCAATGGATTTCTACAAGGAACCGATCATAAAACCAACCCATGTGAGTTCGTCCCTCATGAAGTCTCCAGAAACTATTCTGAACATAAGGGCTATTTACGACTTTTACTCTCTTACTGGCTTCCTCCCCCAATTGGCCCGCTATTAGGTGAACAAGAAATGAATACTGTGAAAAGTGAGGCATCTCCTACCTCTGTTCGAAAACTGCTCTTCTTAGTTCTACCATTTCTTTATGCATTTGGGTGCTTAATTCCAGTTCCCAAGCATAGATTGGAGTATTATATCGTCTATTACATTGTGTAGCTAAATACAAATCCTTTTTATTATTCTATTCATATCCTGCACTCCTAATACTATGTTCATCATGTTATAGAAGTCTTGTACCCAGGGTTTAAAAGCATTTTTGTTAATGGGGAACTCTTTCTCTATTGTTGCATGTGTATCGAACAATTTTTTTAAAACTTCCATATCAGTAAACATACGAGATTGGTGTTCAATTACCTGGTCTACAAGATACATGGTATAATTCATCAATTTGAACACCTCCTGGATATGTTCGACTTTGATGCTGAACATCGATTGATTCTTGTGATCTTGAAAAGTCTTTGTTCTTTTGTCGTATGGTACTGCCAGCCAAACCATTAGGTCTGAGGAGAAGTGCACTTTCTGGCATATCAACTTTCCAAGGTTACTGTTCCATCTATTGTCTCTGGGAAAACCCTTGTACTGTAACCTATGAGCTTTATGGAATAAATTCACCATTATCCACGGGTCCTGTTATGGCCTTCCATAACTTGGGCGAAAATCTTAATACAGGCTTCGATCTCGTACAATTGAGCCTGGTTGGGTTTTTTATTTGCCCCACATTTTTGGGTAAACTCATACATGGTGGTGCCAGGAATAGGCAATCCAAATATCACATAATAGGGTGATTTATCTATGATAAGCTTCACATCTTCTCATGTATCTGCTGGTACGAATACATCTCCCCATGATACCATTGCTCTCATGATTGTTGTGCCTCTGATGTATCAATTCTAATTCTTGGTATATCGATGGAGTGGCCTTGAATGGTTTCGTAAGTTCATATATAGGGCGGTGGAGTAAAATTAATAAATTTGCACATTTCGTTATCGACCTGATGCCACCAACCGTTGTTTAAAATTGGCCAACGAAATCGTGCCAACTCAACCATTTATGGAATTTTATGTTTTATGATGAGCAATGTCTGTTAACTTACATGCCTTGGGCCCATTTGATTCATGTGCCTGCAATCATTCATGCTTTCTATTCATTCATCAATGGGGATCTTTAATCTAATCTGGAACGGTATGTGCCACAGGGTAGTGTCCCTTCTTGAACCTCGTGCCACCTCGGATCTGAGTGATAACTAGATCTTTGGGATTGATTATGTCTCTTTTAGGAATTCTATGATATCCAATTCTTGGTGTGAGAATTGGTTTTTATATTTCTTATGATGCCCCTTTTTCCCTAAGTCAACCATGATTAATCACAACCGTCAGATATAGGTGATTGATTTTGCCCTTGGAATATCGATTGATGTGCTGTCGTCCGATCTGGATAGGTATGCTAGCATGACTATTGATATCCCGAGACTTGCATGATGGTTAATGTACCTAGCTGCATATAAAAATTTGACATAACGTGTTTTATGGTCTTCAATTAATCATGGTTATCCAATGTTTAATCCTTATATTTTCAAACCTTAACAACTTGTATTTAATTTATGGCAATCATATGATACGTGCATTTTTCTTTTGCAATCACTATTAGATCTTACTATAGTGAGGTGCAACCGTTGGATCATGTAGATGCACATAGTTTTTTAAAAATGAGAAAAATCCCTATGTACCGTGGGCCAATTAATCAACCTTTTGAAATAATAATGCTTAGATTAACCTTCGATTATCTTCCCGTATGTGCACCATTGTATTTGGGGGAGAAACGAGCATCGTCGTCCAGTTTGTGTACCATTAAAACATCTTCATTTAGCTTTCAATCCTTTGTCGCCACTACAAGCCTTCGTGATCGTCGATTTTTTAGTTACGCATGATTGTTGGATGTCGCCCATAGCATGCTAATAGACATCACCTCCGGGAGAATCATGTTGAGAATCTAGTGACCATTGGTAAGTCCCCTCAAGAAGATCTTTTGAGGACTTATCGAGATAACTTTAATTGAGGGGACCATTGAAGATTAAGTTGAATCTCTCTAATACTCCTCAGAGACTCATCTTCTCTTTGTGTCATTATCGGGACCTCCTCACACAGAAGTCTCTTGCTCTCCCAAAATCTTGATATTGCTCTAGAAAGAGCTTCTTCATCACGATCGAGGTGGTGATTTGTTTGTCTCTAGACCGATGAACCATCGCAAAGAAAATTTGCATCGTCTAATGTAGAAGGAAATAATTTCAACTTCTGCGTGTTTGATTTGTAATCCATAGACACACACAAAACATAAAACTTGAATAAAAATAGTCGGGGGTCCTTAGTGAGATTGTCCTGCGAAGGACGGAAGGTGAGCCGGGGGATATGTTTTCTGTTTTGGTATCTCTACTCCTCACTCTTATTGGGAAACTAAATCTAGATGAGACTTCATCATTATACGCCATTTTTTGAAATGTGGTTTCTAATGCGGCATTTATGGCCTTTCGGTCATTTAAAACTTTCTAAGTCAATGCTCTAAGGTCATGCAGCGCGAGATGTCCCGATCCTCCATAGCCTTCCACAGCAGTTCCTCTGGAGTCCTATTAAATGAGGATTTGTGATGATTCGTTCATCCCATTTTTTATGGGGATGGGGGGAGGCGGCACTTTTGCACAAGTGCGGTTCCTCACTCAATAATTCTTGGTAGGTCGGGTGAGTCTAACTCAAATCCAAAATGCTCGGTGACTGGGTCAAATGGATTAGTTCTTATAAAGCGGCCAATCAGGTCCTCTTCTTCTCGAAGAAATCATACAAGGTCGAGATGGAAGGTTTCGAGGTATTGTAAGTAATCTAATTAAGATGCTTCCCAGAGCAACGGTGCCAAAATGTTGTGGGCAAAACAAGGTGAATGGTTTCCTATTTTGTCACATGCGTGCATTTAATTATCCTTGAGGGAACTTAAGTAAACTTTTGAGGAAGTCAAAATTAGGCTACTACAATACCACTGGAGGTGAATCTGCTAATCCTACATTTGGGGGGTGTTCTTGAAATGGTTGTCAATCATTCCTGCACTCCTCAATAAATTACGTAAGAAGAACAGAATTAAATCTATAGAAATAAATCATGTACACATTCCTAAAAATAAATCTACTACAAATACTAGAACTAGAAAACTAATGAACATTCTTATGAAAGCAATAAACTAATTAAAATAAATAAACAAAAGAAATGGAAAATGCGGCTTGGGTGGGCCCGAGCTCAGTGGCTTCTTCTGGGTTGACTGCAACTTTAGAGCGTAATATATTTATCAACGTATTACAATCTATCTTATAATTCTAAATGGATATTTATTAATTATCTCTATATATCTTTCGAATGATCTGCATGTGTTTATAGAACACACCCGTAGAATTTTATTATAAAGTGGTTACAACAGGTCAATTCTTCCCAGGACTAAATTAGAACGGTCGCGAATGAAATCAATCTGAAAAATTACATTACGATGGCGGCGTGTTCATTTGATTCATGATTTTATTGGCATCGGTAAAACATTTTGATACGTTGGTGCTATCTCCAGACAGCTGTGATGCGGGGCGGAACTTCCACCATCCTTTGTCGTCACGTTGTTCAAATACGGGTCGCGGGCAAAGAATTGAGGTTGTTGAAGACTCTATTGATCCAATATCTTGTAGATCTATAATAATTTGTATATCTTACCAAGCACTAGATTAATATTGTCCTCGTAGGCTCTTGGTTCATGTCATTGGCATTCTATCAAATAACAATCATGATCTATCACCAACTTATGTTCAAATAGGTCTATTAGACTATGAGGCTACATGGATCCAATGCCTTGTGAGCGTATAATTATTTGCATGCTTCACCAGATACTAGATCTATGTTGTCCTCGTAGTCGCCCAATCTTCTACAACAACAAAATATCCACAAATCATGTTCTCTCCATTGGATATTTGCCTAATAAACCATTGGATCAATAAAATTTTATTTCTAAGTATATTATACAGATACACTATAAATATCTAATCTCAAAACAATCACTCATCAAGTGTGCTAGATATTCTCTATCTGGTTGTACAAAATGCCAGTCAATAGATAGAGAACTTCCTCTATCTTGACACAACAATGAACTATCATTTCTTATTTTCTTCAAAACAAAAATATCCAGACTAACTAATGGGTCCTTCGAGAATATTAGGATTTGGTAATCAGCACTTCACGTACCCATAATCATTTATGACTGCATCAAGCAGTCGATTATCAAATCCTTGTACCTCCTAATGGCCTATAAGCCAACATGGATGTCATCTATTCATTCATACAAATAAGATCCTTTAAACTAAGGGTAATATTGTCACATGGACCTCCTAGGCAAGGGGATTTCTTTTTTCCATGCTTTGTGCATAAACATTTCTTTGTACACACATCAGACAAAGAAGGACTTCTTCTTCTCTTGGATTGTTCATATAGAAGTGTTACCCTCAATCTGAAATATTTTATTCACAATATCTCCAAATATTTCAACACATCAGAGGTGACAATGAGTATTAAGTCCAATTCCTCATGTACATGTAAATCTTTGTATATGCTTTAGGTAATAAACTTATATACTCTTGTTACCCTATCTCATGTATTAATAAAATCAACAATACTGAGTCATTCAAATAATTTTCTTTCAGATGATGAAAGCAAAAGAACAATACAAAATCATTTCGCAAGCCTTTTTGCAAACACTCTGTGAACTAGTCATAAATCATCATTTCAAGTATCTTGAAAAAATCCTTTTGAAAACTTTACAATATCGATAACATTGCATTACAAACATCATCTTGATGTCTTGCAAAAACCTTGCAAGCATCAAAAGCACTTACATAACATTGTAAAATATTTTGTAATAACAAAACCGCATTATGAAATCAATTACAAAAGCATTTCATCACTTTGAAAAACATTTGCAAAGACTACAAAATCAATTACAAAAGCATTTCATCACTTTGCAAGACATTTGCAAAGATCGCAAAAATGATTACATAAGCAATTCATCACTTTGCAAAACATTTGCAATCATTATAGAATATTGCAAAACACTTTGCAATTAGCATCAAAAATATTATCAAACATCATTTTACAGCCTTGCAAAAGGCTTGCAGACAATAACTATCTTATCTATACTATCAATTACTTGTAAAGAGCAACATTTGAACATTAATAAGAATAAAAATTATTTCATCTATCTCGTTAGGTGTTCCATAGATAATGGCACCTAAACATTGATGGAAAGTAAAAAAAATCACCTACGCAGTCAAGTGTTTCATAAAGAAAATCACTTGAACATTGGTGAATATCCCAAATTGTATCTATGCAGTCAAGTGTTTCATAGAGAATGGCACTTGAACATTGATAAGAAGCAAAAAAATCTCACCTACATAGTCAAGTATTTCATAAAGAATGACACTTCAAAATTGGAGAAAATTTCTAAATATTATCTATGCAATCAAGTGTTTTATAGAGAATGGCACTTGAACATTTATAAGAAGTAAAAATTTCATCTATGCAGTTAAGTATTTCATAGATAATGACACTTAAACACTGATGAAAATCAAATACCTTATCTACGTAGTCAAGTATTTCATAGAGAATGGCACTTGAACATTGATAAGAAACAAAATAAATCATACATGTATCTTATCTATGCGGTCAAGTGTTTCATAGATAATGACACTTGAACATTGATAAGAAGCAAAAATTTCATCTATGCAGTTAATTTTTCATAGAGAATGACACTTAAAAAATGATGAAAATTAAACACCTTATCTACGTAGTCAAGTGTTTCATAGAGAATGGCACTTGAACATTGATAAGGAATAAAATAAATCATATAGGTACCTCATCTACGCAGTCAAGTATTTCATAGAGAATGACACTTGAACATTGATGAGAAGAAAACTATATATATCAAATAAATCATACAAGTACCTCATCTACGCAATCAAGTGTTTCATAGAGAATGACACTTGAACATTGATGAGAAGAAAACTTAATATCATGTAAATATCATAGGTACCTCATCTATGCAGTCAAGTGTTTCATAGAGAATGACACTTGAACATTGATGAGAAGAAAACATTATCATTCATGTAAATATCACAGGTACCTCATCTACACAATCAAGTGTTTCATAGAGAATGGCACTTGAACATTGATGAGAAGAAAACATTATCATTCATGTAAATATCACAAGTACCTCATCTACACAGTCAAGTGTTTCATATAGAATGGCACTTGAACATTGATGAGAGGAAAACATTATCACTCATGTAAATACTATAGGTACCTCATCTACGCAGTTAAGTGTTTCATAGAGTATGACACTTAAACATTGATGAGAGAAAAAATATTTTTCAAAATATTATACTTCATGTACATATTACAGGTACCTCATTATGTCTTAAATGCTATCATGAATGCGACATCATAGGCCACCATTTAAACATAATGATATCATGTTCCCACCTATGGGAATGCATAAAAGGTAAAGCATTCACCTCTAAAAACATGAGCATTCTCCTATATTTGATCCAAATATCACCGCTCATAGCATTGGGTAAGCCTATATCATTCAAAATCCTAACACATCTTTCAAACAGGGCAACTACCCCCTCCTTAACATTTGATCATCATTATCTTACAAAATCATTATCAAACTACCAATCATAACTACAATCACCTAAGCCAATTATTTCATAAAATCTCAACAATCGCATATCAAAACATCAACATCTAAATCAAACCACAAGTAATAAAAACATCATATCAAGATCAAAGCATAAGTATCATATATATATATATACATATATATATATATATACCTCATATCATACATGCCACTAGAGAAGGTGTATCACAAAAGAAAACAAAATGATACACTCAACTCATGAAAGGAGGGTGTACCACAACCTCAAAATCTGGTACACTCACCCCTAGGTATCCATAAAATTAGTCTAGCTAGTGGAACTTGTCTCTCCCTCACCCCATGGAGGAGGATGAGGATGGAAACTAACTATCCTTCGAGAGCTATCACTCATCAATGGAGCTCTTGGCCGTGATCCTCAAGGTGATGGTACCTATCGCTCCTTAGGGACCTCTACTTGATATAACTAGTGATAGTACATAGTCCTACCCTGCTCTCTCTCAACCCAAACCATAGCTCATTGTAGCTATGTTGTAAGATCCACTTTCATAGTCTCCATAACCCTCTAGAACTCTCTAGTGCCACTCTAGAGCTCTCCAACACCTCTATAGAAATATTCAATTATCACTCTAGTGACCCTGTAATCATGGCCACCATCGCACTATCCAAGCCCTACCCTACCTACGATTGGGTCTCATATCTCTCCCTCATCACCCACTCTAAATCAGACCTAATACAAGCAATGATCACTTGATCTATGGCCTGCTCCTCCATGACTTGATCCAAAGTTGATCGAAGCCTAGCAATGGTATCCTCACTAGCAACCCTCATCCGAGTCATCTTATCCCAGGCCTTAGTCACGTCCTCCACCTGTATGACCTTAGAAGCTACCAACTGGCTCCTCACCTCCTCTAAAGTATGGTAAAAAACCCTCAAATCTGCCATCGTGGCCTCTTTCGGCATCCTGCTAGGATCCACCTCTCCTCCCAAATTTGATCCTATGCCACCCAAGTCAAATCCCACTCCACCATATGGAGCACATAGAAATAGAATCACAATCAATGAAGCTACATCGTAGGCTCTAGATGATCCTTGAGATCTCCATCTAGTGGTCACCCTCCACCATCCCTCTCTCTCATAGTAATTCCTAACCCCTCTTAGAGCACTCAACATATCCTAGAAGACCTATCATTGATCCCTCGGTGGTGGGCCCATTATCAACTAATGAGGCCTAAATCACCTATACCAGTCATCATACCCTATTGCTACCCCCACATCATCCAATATAGGAGTTAGTACTACTGAATCATCCTTGTCATACTCCAAGAAGGTAAAATGGTCCATAGGATCCCACCATGTCTCATGATGCACTCATCGTATCCATATCTTGCCTACTATCGATACCCTCTATACCTCTCCAAACTAGCAAGTCATATGGTCAAATTGGTATAACTCATAGACCTTGTTTCCATCATCTAGCCATCAGATCTACCTCACCCTAGCCAACTCCTTATGGTCAATTGACCACATATATCTGTTCCTCCATGGTCGCTAGATAACATAGGCCACCCTCATGTCATCAATGAGATGCCTCATCCAAGCTAAAGAATAAGATGAAGGATGGATGCACCTCTCCCATTTGTAAATTGTAGGTCCCTCTAGATTGATATCCCTCATCAATACCATAGATCAACAGATGGATATATGCTCTCATCCCTAGACCTGGAGTAAAGTACAACATGTCAAACTCTAACCCTATCCATATACTACCTTGCACAGAGTATGGTATAGCCTCTTCAAGATAGCAGGAGCCCATACATAGACTATTTGATGATCCCTCATCTCTGCTATAATCAACCCCCATCCCCATGGTATAAATATTCTACCGGTATCACCCATCATCAATCCTGATACCACTGATGCTAAGAATGTAGTCCACTGATCAATATGTCCTCCTACATAGGCATCATTGATCCTCGGTCCATCCTTCATCCCTAAAATTCATCCTTTCTAGATAAGGCTAACTTACCAGCCCTCACACTCATCCCTAGGTAGATAGGCACACCTCAAATGGGAGCCTTGAGGATACACCATACGTCCTCTAGCGTGACTGTCATCTTTCCCATCAGTAACTAGAAAGTGTTTGTGTATGGGTACCATATCTCTAAAAGGGTTGTTAGTAAGGAGTAATCGAACTCCAACTTGGGCATGTATGCCACATAATATAGCCTTGTTGTTGATAAAACTACCACGTCCTTCTCCCTCTGCTCACTCGCTAAGATGCTCCCCAAGAAATGAGGATGATGCTCCCAAATCATCAAAGTCTTCATCGCTCATCAAAAACCATCCAAAATATCAAGTTAGAAAGTCTATCAAATCTTCTCAAAACCTCACAAAAACACTACCATTGGATAGCCCTCGAAAATAGCTTTTCGATGAGTATAAATATGTCTATATTTGCACACATATCGAGGCTAAAAAGTTTAAAATAAAATTCACTATCCTATCCCAAATTCACCACTGGAACCAAATTCACCAGTGCTAAATTCACCACTTGGACCAAATTCACCATTGGCACCAATACCAAATTTGCCACTGGTGCCAAATTCATCATTGCTCACAAAAAACTTGAAAAAAGGGGCCCAAAATAAAAAAAATTGGCTCAAAATGAAGACATACCTCTCGGTCTCACTCTGACACATCTACCATCCCTTGAATAACATTTTTCTAATGCACCCAACCTCTGATATGCACCATCTCCTCTCACAACTCTATCTCACTCTCTTCAACTTTCTAAAACTGGTAAAATACAAATGAAGGCACTTTCACCTTGCCTTTCATCTTTTAAACAACCAACCTATTGTTGCCAACTAGACCAAGCATCCTATATTTTTGAACTTTATCCCAAAAACACACAATTGGATGTACCATTCTCAAATAAGAGACTATGCCATGAGAAACAATCTTCCTAAGGCAAAATAATCTTCTCCAGATATCACGACACGTAAAACAAGGCATATATGTACAAAATCATCAAAAAAGAGCAAATCACAATCAAATTTTCAAACCAAAAAAGTACTGCTATGTCAAAATTGAGTATCACAACTTAAATTTTGATGCAATATCACAAACATCACATCAAAACTGGGGCAAAATATAGACACCCAATTTTGACATACTAGTCACAACTTCTCAAAACTAGTCGCAAATATTCTAAAACCTCCCAAAACCTCCTAAAATTTCCCAAAATCAATTGCAAATGTTACAAAATCTTAGTTCAGTTACTCCCTAAGCTTTTGGAAATTATTTTTCACCTTTACCAGATTTTCCAGTCTAACCAAATTTGCCAATGGTGAATTTGGCACGTTGAGTGGCGAATTTGGAAAAACTGCAGAAATCGATTCCTCATAGTCAAAATCAGTTCTAACCAAATTTGTCACTCCTACCAAATTTTCTAGTGGTAAATTTGGCTAGTGGTGAATTTGGTAAATTTTCAAATTTCAAAGCTCAAAAAATCAGTTTTTGTTCCTTACCAAATTCACCACCCTGATCGCCAAATTTGCCAATGGTGAATTTGATCGATAGTAGTGAATTTGGAAAAAATAGTCGGGAATCTTCCACACAAACTAGAGAGGCACATATTGATCTTCCTTTCACCTCTACCATTTATTATGCATGCTTCAACAAGGCCTTAGATGCATTAGTTTAAATTTGGTCTTGTCCTTTCTCCCTTTGATTCCCCTTCCAAATCCTATTTAAGGAGGCCATGGGGTAAGCATTCATCATCAATTTCTACTATAGTGAAGCTTTGCCAAAGTTTCTAAGTTCTTTCTCTTCTCTTAGAATTTCCATTCTAAGCATTTTTAGAGTTCTCTCCAAGCATTCCAAGTGTTGGGGGTATTTTGCAAGCATTTGTGGAGGGCAACTAGACAAGGCAAGGGAGCTTGGTGGTAAGGAGATCTTCATACAAGGGAGAAGCCATAACTAGGTGAAATCTAGAATAGCTCTCTCATTTATCTTCTTGCTCCCATTTCATTTTAGTTCTCTAAATTTAGCCTTGCATATTTTTCTAACTCTATTTATTTGCTTTCATTTCATCATATTTTACATGCTTTATCTTTGTGTTGGACTTACCTTGGTTTTTTAGGTTCTAACATTCTTGCTTGCAGATTTGATTTAAAGGATTTGCACCCCTTTTTACACTTATAACATCTATTTTGCAGGGTTGAAGAGACACCTACACTTGGACATCTTAATTTCATTCACTAATCTCTCTATTTTGTAGGGGGATTTCATGTTTTTCCTTCACAAGCATTAGAATATTTTCTATATTTTGTTTATGCTTAATTACTTGTTGTCCTATCTCATCTACAACCATATTTACTCTCATTTACATGCTTACTAATAATTTATTTTCACTTCCATGCTATTTTACTTTCGTACATTGAGTATTTAGCATTCAACTCCTTTTCAAGCATTTCCTGTTTTTCTTTCATTAGCATTTTCAAAAGCTTTCTAGGATCTACCTTTGCCATCTAGATCATAATTAGTGTTGGATATAAGGTCTTTAATACCTTATTATACCTCTAATTACTTATTTTCATCCCTCACATATATGCATTTTCTTATGTAATGCTAAATTTCATAGCATTTTCCCTATCCGTTTATCCAAGCATCCACTTAGATATTAAAATTAGTAAAGATATTACATCAATCTCTATCTATTCTATAATTATAATAGTAGTAAGCAGTGTTAGAATCATTCCTAATAGGTTTACATGCATTTCTCACTCTATTGCCCTCTCATATAACTAAATTTTTAGTTATTTTGGGCATTTTCATTATCTTCACATATATTTTAATTTTAGTCTTTAAATTCTCTATTTTTATGGTTTAATCCTCTAATTTTATTAGGCATAGACCTTGCAAAACACATTAGGATCCATCCCCTTTAGTTTAAACCCAAAACATAGTCAAAATCCATTAAAATCGATATTTGAAACTCTCAAAACCCATCCTAGGATCAAATTCACCACCCTGAACTATAAATGGTGAATTTGACACTCTGAATACATAGAACCAAATTTGCCACTCAAACAAAATTTTCCAGTGGTGAATTTGGCAACAGGCCAAATTTCACCCGAGGAGGTAGGCATACTCATTTCTTTTGTTAAAAAGGAATTTGATCAGATGTTTAGGCAATATTCTACCCTATCCAACCCTCAGATAGACCCCTTAAATCAAAAACCCTAATTATTTTTTAGTTTTTGTGTAGATTTACCAAATTTGTTGCCCCTATGGCGAATGTGGCAGCAATGGCGAATTTGGCACTTTCTAGTGGCAAATTTGGTAGACAAGCTCCAAGAGAGATAATTTGGCCACTTGGCCCTTCCTTAGATCTGTAATTTTATTTCCTCTATGTTTTGTCCCTGTTTTTCTGTTGTTTTACAATAGAAATCACATTTACTTTGGCAAATCTAAGAACCTTAACTAGAAAACCTAATCATTTACAAAACCTTGCAATTTCTTCACAAAACATTTTGGTTTCTTTACAAAACATCTCTAAAGCAATCAATTAAGGAATCTTAGGCAATATTTTAGCTTCTCTTTAATTTTTAAGTACGTAGGCAAAGAATCAAAAAGCATATAGTTGCATTAGGCTAGATTGTCTTCTTGCACTCCTTGTTTTACCTTGAAAATCAAAATCTCCTTAGTTTAGCTCATTCAAACTTAAAAGACATATAGGTTAGCTCTTGTTTGTATGAATTTATGTGATTTAAGCTTTTGCATTGCATTTAGATGATTCTTGATGATTTAGGTTTAAATAACCGTTAAGGCTCAAAAAAGAGTCGGATAGATAGAGATCCAAAATCCTTAGGTGTTTTCTTTGAATAAACCCATTAAAACATCGATAAAACAAGCATTACATCAACATTCATACAACCATAAGAAAAAGCATTAAGTAGGGGTCTAGTTGTGTTGAGGATCTTTGTATCCTCGGGGTCTCCTTTGGAAAGAGACTCTCAAGTGGGGAAGCAGAGATTCTAACGAATCTCCCCTATGCACACTTGAAATTTAATTAGACTTGAAGGGAAAAGAACACGAGGTTTTCTCATCCATCTACAAAGAGATCAGAGTAATAAGCTAAGGTATGTTGCACAATAAAAATATATACACAAAAATATTATGATAAATCACATGTTTGTTATCAATTAATGAGGAATCTAATAGAGATAGAACTTATGACAGCAAATGCATGTTGTGATACAAAAAAAAAGATATATATTACAACTCAGATGATTTGAGTATAGTTCATGATTAGCCAAAACAAGTTTATGTTATCAGAATTGATGATGGCAGAGATTCAAATGATAACATGGATAGTGATGGTCAAATCTATGTTGATGTTGATAGGCATCAGTCTGATGATCTTTTTGGTTATTTTGAAAGACATACTAAAGGAATTGGTTCAAAATTGTTAAATAAAATAGGATACAAAGACACAGGTTTGGGAAAACATGAACAAGGAATGAAAGATCCAATTGTACCAATAATAAGACCAAAATATGGTCTTGGATATATAGGATAAACGAGTAGTAATAAATCAAGAACTAAATTCATGATAGAAAATAGTGACAAAAACTGATAGAATCAGTAATAATGAAAAATAATTTTATAGCAAGTAACATACGTAATCATTGTGGTAGATATGGACATAAGATAGATAAATATTGGAATCTCTATTGTTGTGAAATTTTTGGAGGACATAATCATTCTCAAAATCTTGTCTGCATAAAGAAAAGGTTAAAAATGGATTGTGGATGGATAAGTATGAATGAATAAAATAAGATGAAAGGAATGTTGTATGGTTTCTACAAAAGAAAACCAAGTGTGATATAAAAATAAAAGTTTATTGAATGTAAAGAATGATATTTGTCTTATTATAAAGAAATATGAAATAAATAATTATGACCCAAGTATACCTTGGGAGGTAACCTATAGTGAAAGCACATGTAGTGATGATCCTATAGATATGATAGTCTTATGAATATCTAGTGGATGACCCAAAGACAATGATAATCCAGAGGTAACCCAAAGGCAGAGTTCTAGAGGTAGTGGCCTAGAGGTAGTGATCCAGTGGGAGTGACCCAGAGGCGGTGACCTAGAGGCAATGACCTAGAGGTAGCGACCCAGAGGTAGTGACCTAGAGGCAGATCTAGTGACAATGACCCAAAGGTAGTGATCCAAAGACAAAGACCCAAATACATTGATCTAGAGGCAGACACTGATAATTTATAAAGAAATACCTAATAAAGGTTATATATATATATATATATATATATATCCAACCATATGCTAGAGTCAAAAATGAAGACTGAAGACAAAGAAGAATCAGAGATTGAAGGCAAAAAGTATTCCTACCAAATAATGTAATACGAGGGGGTGTTGAAAGTATTACATTATTTGGCCTCCTTGTAATATTATTTTGGTAGTTGATTTATATTTTATATAATGTATGTGTCAATATGAGAGAAAGTGCAAGGTGTCAATATAGAGAATGAAGAGTCACATGATATGTGGAAAGATGAGAGTTTTGTCTTTATGAGAGGAATATGAAAGGTTGCATCTCCTAGATGTTTGAGGAGAGCAATAGTTAAAGTATTGAAAAGTCATGCAAAATTATATATTGAAGACAAAGCTTAATAAATATGAATCATTCTTGTGATCTTTGAAAATTGTGTATATTTGAGTTATATTTGTGAGATATTGTTGTTATTGCAATATTGAGATTCATTGTTATTTTTTATTAGTGGCATATATTTGATTTATACTTGATCCTGGATAAAGCTTTTTGTGAATTAATCTACTTGGAAAGCTAACAATGGAAAAATTTTGAGGAAGTTTGGATAAAACTATATCTTGATGGGGCTTCAAATGGAAATCTATGAAAAGTAGGTAGGATGGTGCTTTCAAAATTCATAAAATTAAATTTTACTAGCATGTGTAAAAGAAAGGAAAAAAAAATAATAAAAAAAATAGCGAAGGAAAAGTAACTTCATCCAAGACAAGGTTAGTAGTAAAAAAGACTAACATAATTAACATAAAGAAGAGGTTTCTTTAACTATTGTGAAGTATTTACGAAGAAAATATCAATTGACACCTAAATCTAGTCCTCAAGGAAGTTGTTAACTAGAATTTCAATCTCCAACATTGGAGATACTCCCATATATATATATATATATATATATGAGAGAGAGAGAGAGAGAGAGAGAGAGGACAAAATTCCTAGTTGATTGTTTGGCCAATGTAGGGGTTCGATTAGATCCATCTATATGTATATATATCCTCCTCAATATACAAGCAATAACATCCTTAGACAAGTGAGATTTCATCTTCACTTGAAGCATCCATTAACTAGAAAAATATATCATATCATTTTATAATAACATTATAAATAAAACATCAATAATTATAATTTATCAAATTTTATTTATATAGTCAAATAATCATCTTGAAAAAAATACAATATTAATCTTCAATGTATATTATAAATTGAAACTCTTTATAAATATTTTATCAATAAAAAAGTAAAATCATCTTAATTGAATATTAATAATCTTTTATTTTTAGGCTACAATCTTCTCAAAAGGGGTGTAAACCCTAGGTGCAGTCAAGTAATGGAACAAAGCAACAAATTTGGCTACAATCTTTGTGAAAGGGATGCAAAACCTAGGTGCAGTCAAGTGTTGAAGGAAGAGGATTGTTCGCATATCGTCTATTTAGTTTGTGAGAAAGCCTCTTTGATCAAAAGAAAGCTCTCTCAAGGATCTTTAGGTTCGTGGGTTGATGAACCTATGCCCTTTATCAAGATTTTAGAGGATGAATTTGGGTTGGATCTGATTGATCATAAAGCCCAAACAATTATCTGCAAACTCAAGGGCAAAATACCAAGCATGGAGGAGCTCAAAAGATACATTAAAGATTGGTGGACTAGTACAAAATTCCAAGTAACTCTCCTACCCAAAAATTTCTTTTTTGTTTCTTTTTCTAATTTAGTGGATAGAGATAGGGTAATGGATTATAGATATAATTGGTTTTTCGGACAAAGGGGTGTCTATATAAGACCTTGGACTCCTAGTTTCAACCCCTTTATAGAAGAAGTTAATGGCTTCTCAATCTAGGTGAATCTTTATGCTCTCCCTATGGAGTTTTGGGGAGAGAAAATATTCACCAAAATTGGTAATGCCATTGGTGCATTCCAGTATATGGATGCGGAATTTTTTTCCAATAAAATTAATATGAGTAAAGCAAGATTGGTTGTTTGGATGGATGTTTCAATTTCTGGGCCTCAATCCATTACTATCTCCTCAAGCAAAGGGGAATGGATCCAAAATATTGAATATGAAAACTTCTCCCTAAGATGTTATAGTTGTGGAGGAGAAGGCCCTGCATGCTCTAATTCCTCCTTGGTGGAGGAGAAGGCCCTGCATGCAAATGATTCAAAACCTTCAAATGTCCCAGTTCAAAAGAAAGAAGCTCATCCTCGAGATGCATCAATTGTCCAACATGAATCATGCGAGCAACAGAAGACTCAACCCCAAAAGGAGGGTTTAAATAAGATCATTGATAAAAGCCAAATGGTTACTAAAGACCATCCATATGGTTCCATGGAAAAGATTAGCACCTCAGATAGTATTCTTGAAGCTAATTATGAAACAATTGGTGACGGTCAATTTTTAGAAAATGGAGATCCTACAAAATGTGTTACAACTAGATATTACCTCAAGAGCTTGAAGTGCAAAAATGCATTCTCCGATCATACCACTCTAATGGAGGAAAAACCTTTGCTACAGAAGAAAAATAATTAAACTAATTTCCTCTTTGATGGATAATTGTTATGTTTGTTTTCCTTCTATATGTTGAAATTATGTATCATGTAAGAGTTGTTGTGATTGTTAGTTCCTTAAAAAAATGTTGATTATAAAAACTTAATAGTTTGAGGAAGATGGAGAATATTTTGATAAAAAGACAAAGATAAATATATTTTAATTAACTTATTAAAAATGTAATAAAAACAATATAATATTTTATTTTTGTAACAAGAATGGTTCCTAATAAAAACCACACGTAACTTATTAAAAAAAAACTTTTATTTTTTATTACATCATTAATTCAAACATTTTAACTATGAAAGTAGACTTTATGTAAACCAATGTGTAATAATGGTTTGAATCCATGAAAAGTCCATAGTCCACCTCGTTTGTAGTAGTCACATATTTGGGTAACAGTAGGTAAGGTTATAAAGACAGCAACCTGAAGTGAACTCAAAGATTCAATGATAGGAAGTTTTTTTTTTATGATTCCAGTAGTTCAATGATAAGTTACCGATGCCATGTATTAAAAAACAATCAAACTAATTTAATAATTAATTTAATATTTTAAAAAAATATTATTTTATAAGGAGAAATTATAACTCTAAATTCACTTATTTTAAACTTTTTTTTAAGGCGATCCAAACATTAATAATAATTTTTTTAATTAAAGTCTATTAATAAAATTTTTAATTAAAATCTATTAAAAAAAAATATTGTATTTAGCCTTCGAGGTTACAAAGAATTTAGCAACTTCCATAAACCAAACTAAGTTTAATTAACGATTTGTTGTAGCCAACCAATTCTTTACGTATCACCATGATAGTCCATACTTCTAATGGTTTTCTAGGAAATAGAAATGGTTTAACAGATAAAATTATCAATTGATTTCTTTTCTTCGACCATCCAATCCAATCCACACAGTTTTGAGGCTGTTTTTAAGGAATAAGGATTGAAGTTTAAGGAATAAAAATATCTTTACAATTTACTAAAATTTTATCTTTTATTTGTTTATATTTTAAAACTTAAATTAAATGATAATTATTTGTTTTAGTTTTAAAAAATTATTGTATATTTTTAAAGTAATTATAAAAATATTATTATAAAATAATTATAAATTGTAATTTAGTTAGTAATTCAAAGTAAGATTTTTAGAGGACAGAGTCTACAAAGAAGAGGATATCATGAACCTTAAAGTTATATCTTGTGTAATGTGTGAGAAGGATTTAAGATTACATGAGAAAGATTTAGAAACATCAGGTCATTTATTTTGTCACTGTCCCTTTACTCATACTATTTGAGGTTACTTTTTTAAATATAAAAATATATTGGGTGGTTTCTTTGTCAACATTCAAAGAATTGATAAAATGTTGGATTAATTATTTTAAAGCTAAAGCATTATGGATTATGTGGAGGATTAGCCTTGTCATTATTTGTTGAAATCTATGAAAAGGAATAATAATTTTTTTTAAAAATAAAGTTTGGAGTAGTATTATTGTGTCTCTTGTTTGAATGTTTCGATGTATGATGGTTATTTGAAAGTCTTCAAGAGTTTAAAGAAAAAAAAATGGTAATAATTTGGTTATATGATTTGAACATACATGGAAGAATCATGTAAGATAATAGCATTAAAACAAAGAATCTACTTTGACCTAAAGTAAAATAAATCTAAAATAATAAAGACAAAATTATTTTCACTTGCTCTAAACATTAGAAACTTTAACTAAAAACTATTGAGGAAGAAAATATATTTCAATTGAGGGAGATTGGATAAAACATAATATTATTGTTGTTGTTCATCATCTATTATTGGAGGCATTGGAGGCAATTTTTGGAAATGTGAGCATATTTATAAAGAAGGAAATTGGATAGAAGATAATTTAGTCAATGTTGATCTTCATCTTAGTGAAATTCAAATTTTAGAAAGTAACTAGTCAAATAAAATTTTATGTCAAGAATTAATGCTAAAAACTTAGCACTTTGAAGAGTTGAAAAACATATTTAATATAAAAAAATGAAAATATTTATGATAAAAAAAATATAGTTTAATTGACCTAAAATCAAAGGTAATATTTTAATTTGATAGAAATAACCTCATTGAAAATCACATGTAACTTATTAAAAAAAATTATGATTTTATAAAAACCTTAATTTAAAAAAAAAAAAAAGTACATATTTAAAAGCTTCTTTGAGACCAATTGGTTCTTCCAAACCTCGTAAAGGGGGCGGAGGTCCAAGGTTTAAATCTCGGGTCTCATCGGATTGAACATTTGTCCCTTTCTTGGTGCTTTCAACGGTGTAAAAAAAATGATTGCAGCATGGTGGTTATAAGGACGGACTGCGCAAGTACTATGTAGCGGCTTCTACGACAGACAGCACAAAATACTGTAATGATCGTAAAAAAACGAACAGCAAAGAAGTTTTTGATGGAAAAATATCTTAAACTTCTATGGGCTTCTTGTATGAGGCCTTGGACAACAAAGAGGAGGCCATTCAATCATATTATCAACATGATGAAAAGAGGAGATATCATGAGATTTGGAATACATTCGAAGAGTTTCCTATCCTTGTAGTAGGTGATGCACAAAATGGCTTGTTGAAAAATAAGTCAAATTTTAAACTAATGTAGTTTGCAAGTATGAAGCGATCTGTAGTTATATGCTAATCAGAAGACACGTGGAAAGATCAATCTTCAGCTCCCCATAGAAAATGGAATCATTATAAAGCCCTTGACATTATGAAACAATAGCCATTGACAGATCTAATGCCAGAATCATCAATTTTTTTTACTGCTTTCTTCCACTGTATGCAATTGTATGCCAGAATGTCACAAACCGTAAGAGGCTTGTGATATCTTAGTCTAGCCATTTGTGGATATGCAGCTGGTCGAAGAGACTCAAAAGAGTTCTAAGAAAATGTGATTGAATGAATATTGCTAGATTGAGAGATTATTCTCCCAATTGAGTTGAACTGAATTATTTTTTATTCTTTTGCCTTAAAGCATTGGAAGGGGTGAATAACCCCATTTACCAATCCTTGAAAAAAAAACACCCATTGTTATCATCTGAAAATTTAAAAAAGAATGCATTATAGTTTGGGCATTAAAATCAAATTACATGACTCTTAAAGATAAAAGCCCTTTCCCTCAAGAAAGCAATGTCGAAATATTTATTAAATAAATAAATATATAAAAAATTAATAATAATAATTGAAAAGTTAAGACTTTAATTCATCAAATCTCACTTCAAACCCATGAAAATCTTGATTTGAAAGAAAGAAAAAAAAAACTAAGAATTGTAAGTTCAATAAAACTAAGTGCGAACTGGAGCGAACTGGAGCCAACCTCACTTTTTTTTGTTTTAAATCTTTGGGAAGCAGTAAATACAGTGTGAACATGAAACAAGTACAAGTAAGTATCCCTTATCTTTTCTTGTTTTAGATTTTTGGAGAAATTCAAAATATAAAGGATTCATATGAAGAAAAGTTGGGTAGGATGGAAAGAAAATTGTATTTGAAAGACTTGATGGGAAGGAAAGACACCCTAGTTAGAAGTGTAGATGCCCAAGTTGAAGATAAAAGGAAGAGCAAATATATGGCAAGACGGATCCAAGGAACAAATGTTATATCAAAAGTGATTTTCAAGAATGAGATGATCGAGCATGATATAATGTTCTTATATGTAGAGAGTTGGTATGTAAGTTCGACGGATATTGGCCAAAGTTTTCCAAGATTTATATTTGGATGAAGTGGAAGTGGGAATTGAATTCAAATTACTCCATGACTTTTCTTCTTAAAGTTTTTTTCTTCATAATCTTTTCAAGTTTCGAATATTAGGAATAAAGGAATGGGTGACATCCCATGGTTTAGGTAGGGAGATGCTCTAAATTCAAGACCATGGAGTGGAATTTTTTTGTCAAGAAAAAAAATTATTGAAAAACTTCAATTGTGGGTTAGGTTTTTTGGAGTTGCATATCAGCTTATCAATAAGGATGTTTTGAAGGATATATGAAATACCCGAGAAGAATTCATCAAGGAGGGGACCAATTACTAAGGAGTGAAAGCATGCTATATATACTCATATATATGTTGCTATGGATATTTTAAATCCTTTGCCACAATCCGTTAAGATTAAATCTAAACCAAAAGAAAGAATCAACAATTGGATTATGAAAACATTTTATTTTGATGCCACAAATGTTATGAGATTGTTATGAATCTTTATTCTCATTAACAAAAAATATTCACCATTATGCAAAAATATCAAATCATTCATCCACAAATAATTATCCGTAGTAATAGTCCACGCAATAAGATGAAGATAGATAATACCCTTAAGATATGACGACATCAATGTTATATCTTAAGGAAGGAACCACTCCACAATATCTCCTGAAATGAGATCCGCTCCACGAGCCAAGATTGTTACAAAAGAATAGTCAATATGATTGATTAATATTACAATGACAATATCCCTTCTTTATATACCCATCTTCTTAAACCCTTATCCCACTCATTTGTATAATATAGTATAATAATATCATCAACCTTGGGTTATATGTGGCCTATGCCAACTATCCACAATACCCTTAGACAATATAATATCATATCTCTGTATTTCTATCCTTAGGTTCCTAACATTCCACCCTCACAAATGTTTTGTCCTCAAAAAATGACAAGAAACTAAATAATATGATCTTCTCAGCAATGCTAACAAATGATACCAATCTTGATCATCCATTCATCCCAATGATGTCTTGATTGGTGGGGGTCTTCGATGATGCCAAGATGCCCTTGTGTCACTTGGATATCTATAATTGCTCTGTTGGCTCCATGCTTTTGTTGCTCTACTATGATATTTTGAATGATTGGTTTTGTTGTTACTTGATGTTGTTGCACCGCTTTGAAATCCAAAATCATTATGTTTTTTTTGCCAAATGCTACCATACTTGATGTCTTTTTGACTAGATGCACATCCATAATAATATTGATGCCCTAAGCCATGTCTTCAAGATTGTTGTCATTCCTAGTGGTGTGGGTGGCGATATGCTACAACTTTAACCTGGCGTTTTGTTTCCTTTTATTCTTCAACATTTTGTTCCTCTTCTCTTCTCTCTTGTTCACTTCTTTTGGTGTGTCATTGTGGGTTTCTAATAGAGATTCCTTGGACTTTGTTGTTGTTGCTTCTTCCATGGACTTTGTTGCTGCGACTATTGTAAATTTGGCTTTTGATTCTTTTGTTAGTACCTTAACTTGTTCCCCTACCATAACTGTTTTTTTAATTCTCTTTGGATCCTTGCTTCTTAAGCTAAAAAATATCCTGCAATGTTATATTCTTTTTTCTATACATAACTTCATAAACTTCTTTTGCACATTAATGTTAATAACATCCAAAGAATCCAACCAAAGAAAACCCATAATAATATACACATCATCTATTTCAATAGTATCGAAAATTTGAATGTAAAATATATTTATCCATGGTGATCTTCAAATCTTGAAAAATCTATACATTCTCACTCTCAAGCTTTGTCTTTTATTTTTGTTGCTTAAACTTGCAACCTTTTAGCCAAAGCAATTTTAACAAAATTGTACTAGGTTTTATGGAAATAATAACATTTTCTCTCTAAATGCAGCCATACAAAATAGAATTTTTATATTCAAGCAAATCATTGTGATCATTGTTTGGCCTATCTAACACCAAAATTGTGGTCCCCTCAGCTTGCACATTATCATCCTTATCTTTTCCTTCTACCAATTCCTTGAAAGTTTCCAACTCTCTTTTTAGTTCCTTTTGTTTAACTTGGAGCCTATTTATTTTTTCTGTATAGTTAGTAAGGGTATCTTTCAAAACAACTATCTTTTCATATGGATATGAACGACTTAAGAATGCATGCTCCATTTCTCCTAAGTGTACTCATTATTCTTTTTTGTAAAGATTAACAACCATGTTTTAGCTTCCTTTTCTAAAAGTGTTTAAGGTGGGATTTCCAATAAAGATCAACAAAATATAAAGATGTAAATTTTATCCACCATTTTCTAACATCAATCTCTTTTGCTCTAGAAAGCTTATGAAGTCCCATGAAATCACATCCACCAAAATGTTAATGTAAACTAAGGTTTTATAAATGTCTCCCCAAAATTTGAAGCTAAAATTCTACATAAACAATTAGACCAAAAAAACAAGACAAGATTTGCTTACCTAACTAACAAATATCTCAAATTTCGTTTTCTAAAAAATTTACAATTTGAAAATTTGTCATTGTCCTTCTTCTAAACGACTAACTTCACAAAGTCGAATCTCCCTCAATATTACTTAAATTCCTCCATATTACAACTCATTTTAAAGCTCTTAAATTTTTTATAAAAATGGCACAAGAATCGTTTAAATAGAACAAATTTACACAAAGATATAGCTTTTGAAAAACTAATTTTTTTCTAGACAATAAATACCTTAATTTTGCAATAAAAAAATCCCAACATTGCCAAAATTGTTGCTCTGATACCACTTGTTATGAACTTTTATTCTCATTAATATAAATCATTCACCCTTATGTAGAAATATCAAATCATTTATCCACAAATAATTATCTATAGTAACAATCCACACAATGAGATAGAGATAGATAATACCTTTAAGGTAGGGCAACACCAATGTTATTCTTTAAGGAACCGTTCTACAATATCTATCGAAATGAGATCCGCTCCACAAACCAAGACTATTATAAGAAAATACTTTATATAATTGATTAATATTACAATAACAATATCATTTCTTTATATAACCATCTTCTTAAACCTTTATCCCACTCATTATTATTATTATTATTATATAATCAACCTTGGTTATGTGTGGCCCTAGCTAACTATCCATAATACTCTTACACAATATAATATTATATCCTCATATTCCTATCCCTAAGTACCCTAACAAAGATTGGACACATGGCAAGGGATTGTAGTGAAAACAATAGATAAAGAGAAGCAAAGAGATCATACTGTAGTGGAAGCTTGATTAAATCAAGGATATTTCACTCCCCAAAAAGAGACAAAGAAAGGCTATCTGCAACATCAAATGAAAAAGGCCATCATGAGAAAGAGAAGCAAAGAGATATACTGTAGTAGAAGCTCAATTAGATTAAGGATATTCCACACCCAAAGAGAGGCAAAGAAGGGTCATCATAGGTCACATGGATCAACCATTAGAAGAAAAAAAGAAGGATACAAGGGATGACAAAGTACAATGTGCAAGTTCGAATTTAGAAAGAATTAAAGATGCAAAGGAAGATGTGGAGGAAAATTTTAAAACAAAGAAGTCCAAAGGGGTCAAGTTTATTCCAGATAAATAATCTTCATTTCTCCCAAGTAGTATAAAATCCTCTCCTTGCAATAGAAATGAAAGCAATGTAGAGGTTATCCCTTGCACTTCAAGGTTTCAAGAGCAACATAATAAAGAAACAAGGATGAAGTATATCCATAGTAAGTTAAGGTTTTTTTGGAAATCATAAGGAGGTAACTGGTACGGAGGAACGTCCTTGCACTTTAGGGTTTATAGGTCAAAATAAAGAAGAAAGTGCTTTTGAGGTTATTCCTTACACTTCAAACCCTTCAAAGCAAGACAAACCTATAGATGATAAGTCTCACTATAAACAATATCAAAAAATTGAAGTAAATGATGAAGATTAAACTGTTAGTGGGAATGAGAAAAGAAGAGGAAGACCCAAAAAGTAAAAACAAAGATAAAAGGAAACTCAGATGGATATTGATATGGGAAAACAAAAGCAAATATCACAATTGTTAACGAGAAGTGGGGCTAAGCCTGCAAATAAAATAAAAAAGTGATAAATAAAAATGACATTTGGGATTATTAAGGGCACAAACAAGACTCCTAAAAAAGAGGTATTAGGGAATTAACAGGTTGTTTTAACCAACTTGTTTATAGAAAAGGAATTCGGGTAACAAATATTTTAGCCATTCAAAATGTTGATCTTCATCTCGAAAAAATTCAAATTTTAGAAGACAACTAGTGAGATTTGATCTCTTAATGCAAACTATATGCAAACGATATCAAGGAGTTGACCGCAAAAATGTAGCACTTTGAGAAAGATAAAAAATATATATTTGATAGAAAAACACATGAAAAATATCTTTAATAAAAAAAAAAACTGAATATAATTTAATTAACTTGATAGCAATATAATGAAAACAATGTAATATTTTATTATTTTAATAAAAGTAACTTAATAAAAACCATACACAACTTATTAAATAAATAAATAAAACTACCTTTTACACTAGAACTAAACCAACCTGAGCCCTTGCCTACATTGCCGTCATGGGAAAAAAAGCCCCTTAGAAGCAACAATTGCAATTAAAGGGACAAAAAGGCATACCCCTGCATCCTCATTAAATTCTAGATCCTCTGCAGAATATATCATGTAACCCTCGTCGGTTTTCCTTTTAGGTATGGGCATGGGGATCCAATCACTTCTAATTGCTTCTTACTTTTCTTCTTCTTGTCCTTCTCCTCATCATCTATCAGAACTTGGCCAGTTTAAAATTTTTAAGTTTTTTCATATAAGGAATATAACTATTGGAAATTTTCAAGTTTAAGATTTCCATGCTACTGTTGGAGATGGCTTAAGCAAATTTGTTAATTATCCAAATGACCATGCTACTGTTGGCGATGGAATACACAAATTTGCTAATTATCCAACTAAGTATTAGAATTCAGATGATTATGATCTTGGACGGATTATCCCACTAACAATACTGAAGGAATTGTACATGGAAGCACTCCTGATCAGAAAAAGGATGCTCGAAAGAAGGACAATGATGACCAATCTTCTGTGAAAGAATAATTCTGAAGGGGCCAGTTTTTTCAATCAAAGAATATCGAGCAAATAGCTGGTTCAGAGCCAGTAGTGCAGTCTTTGACTGGGATAAAACCTCAACAACTAAGTATGATGAGTAGTTAATGGAAAGAGAGTAACTGCTATTAATGAGAGCAGAATATCTATAGCAAGGTTTTGTCACACAATCGGTGAGCTTGTAAACTTTGAATAGAAAGGTTTATGGGTGGTCTCAATGATTTTGGTATTGATGATCGTTAACATCGGTCAGTGTGCATGAACGTCTACTGCCATTGAGATTCCTAGTGATGAAGCTGATTTTGGTGATAAGATGAGGTAAAGATTAGTTGGAGGAAGCAGAGACAGAGTACTTGTAAAATTTGTATCTGTGGTTTTAAACAAGTTCAATATGGCCTAAGTAGGAGCTCTCATGTGAGAGACAATAATATGGGCTAGGCGTCAAGTCCGCAGTAGCGCTTGAGGTATTAAGGTGGTCCCTTGAGAGAAAGGAGACTAATTAAAAAGTGAATTCTGATTGGATTTTACAGTTGTAAAACTCCATTAAAAGTATATTAAAAGAGGAAAGTAGTTTTTAACGTCTTTTAAGTTATAGGTCATATGAAGTTATAGGTCATAGATGAACTTCATAAAAGATGTTGTTTGCTTAATATATGGTTATCCACCTATATTTTGATTATCGAAATATGATGTACAACCCTGTAAGATTTAAACCTTGAACTTCTATGCAAAGTTCAAACGTCTCCACCCAAACTAAGCATTGTGATAGCTTATGAAGAAGGTTCGGTCATCCATTAAAACATTTAAAACATTTGACAACAGATTTTTGTGAGCTATTACAGCTGTGATTAATTTCATAGACATCTGTAAAGCCATGCTCAACAACCTCTGGCAGTTTCCTCCCAATTTTTTTCCAGCTTTAAGCATTGGAAACAGAACCGGAAATCTATAAAAATACATAACAGTGGCTCCTATCAGATAGCGCGGAGCCAAACTCCAAAATAAAAGTCTTGGTACAGGTCAAGAAGCTGCATCAAAATATTTGAATGTGCATTTTATGTAAGCTGTTGTAGTTTTGAGTCGTTGATTGCCTCGACAGGGTAGCATACAAATTGTCAAAGAATTACTTATAGCGCAAGAACCTTTTCAACAAATCATTGTATTGTCCACTGGATATGCACAACGTGAAATAAGCCTTGTTGGTTTTATACATGAAAGTGGCAGGCGTATGGCCAATTTCACAAAGTCATGCCTGCTTTCCAAAGTTGGGGTTCTCTAACAAGCATAATGATCTATCATAATGGGCGCACTGTAACAGAGCAACAAGCCCCATAACAATCATCTCAAAGTGAACCATTGTCAGCCGTTGTACTGACTGTTTGCAAAATGAGGCAGCATAGAAAAGGCACGAGCATGCGATGAATACTCCATTCTTGTACGAGGTGAGTCACAAAATGGCTTCTTGAAAAATATAGGAAGTTTAAAACTAATGTAGTTCACGGTTGTAAAGCTAACTGGTAAAGCACAAAATGGCTTCTTGAAAAATACAGGTATTTTAAAGCTAATTTAGTATACAATTGTAAAGCTAACTGCAGCAACATGTGGCTGCATCTCCTTCTGTGTCTCAATATGAGAGTTTGGAACAACCCTGAAGATATTAAAACAATAGCAACTGGCAGATGAAATGCTAGATTCATCAATGTATGCTAGATTCATCAATGTGTTGACTGCTTTGTTCTAGTCTATGCCATTGCATGCAGAATGTCACAAAACATAGAGGGATCACAAAATGAAAGACAAATTGCCTCAGCAGCATTTTCTGGATACGTGTAAAAAGACTTTTTTTTTTCTGTTAAATAGGGTTGAATCGGATTCCATATTTCGAGTATCCATCACAATACAGAGATTTGAACTTGGTTGAACCTATTGCCATCGTCTTTGCCATTGCTCAAAGATTTTTCAAAAAATTGCCATTATTGACTATTGCCACAATAAGGAGATTACTCTCCCAGCTGGCCTAAACTGATCTTTTTAAACCAATTAAAAAACTCCTCGTCATCTTAGAAAAACAGCATTACAGCATTGCATTAAACGTCCAGACTCGGCTAAAATTTCATATTAGATCACTCTTCAAAGATTACAGAACTTTCCTCAAGAAAGCAAAGTCTAAAATATTTTTTAAAAACCCTAGCACCTAAACCCTGATTGAAAACTCAAACTCCAATGCAAATCCACGAAAACCCGGTTTTCTCAAAGCCAAAAGCCCTGTATTTGCAGGTTAAATACAATACCTTTTGCGCCAGGGCTAAACCGATCTAAGCCCTCGGTCGGATGGCCTCCTTTAAAGACCTCAGAAGCAGCATTCACAATCAAAGGGGCAGAGAGGCGTACCGCCTGCATCCTTCTTATTAAACCCTAGCTCTTCCGCAGAATATACCGTGTAGCCGTCATTGGTTTTTCTCCGAGGTTTGGGAGGGGGATCCGACCACTCTGATTTCTTCTTCTTCTTCTTCTTCTTCTCCTCCTTGGCATCGCTCGAAGGCTCGACCTCCTGTTCGTCGAATTTACCATTCTTTATGTGCGGGTCTGCAGAGCCGGACGGATTCGAACCTTTGACGTTCTCTTTTTTGGATTTTTTACCTTTCGAGAAGATTTCATCGATCCCATTGTGGGTTTCCTTCTCTATTTGCTCTTTTTCTTTGGGAGTTGTGGCATGGTTCGCTGGGGCCTGCTCGTCAGCGGCTGCGTTACGGTTTCGTTTCTTCGCCATGGGAGGGTTTGGAATCTGCTCAACTTCGTTCCAAGAGTTATTCAATGCGAAAAGATTAGAAAGTATTTGTAGTATATATTTTCTTCTTTATAAGGTCATAATTAATTTATATATATATTTATTTTTGTTTGTAGAATCTTTACGAGGATAAGGAATCAAAATAATTAATTCATAAAATTAACAATAATTAAGTTTGATGGATTTTTTTTTTTGTTATGTAGAACTTCAAATAATTAACTATTGATCACTCAACTATTGATCACTGTATCACGCTTAGACATATAGTGGAAAAAATATGGGACAAAAAAAAAGAGGCTTTTTCTTTGTTTTGTAGACTTCAAAAAGGTATTTGACACAGTGCCAAGGAAAAAATTATGGAGCAGAATGGAAGAGCTAGAGGTTTCAATTCACTATAGGGCAGCAGTTCACAGACTATATGAGCATGTAAAGGCTAGAATCAAAACACAGGAAGGGTTATCTAAATGTTTTGGTAGTGACATAGGTGTCAAACAAGGTTGCCCTCTATCTCCGACCTTATTTGGGTTGTACATTGACAAGTTAGAAGAATGGATAAACAAATTTGGGGGAGAGGGTGTGCATTTAGCCAAATATGTGGTAAAACTCCTCATGTATGCGGATGATGTAATTCTTGTGGCCAAAATAGCCAAAGATCTAGAAGATCACCTTCAAGCTCTAGAACTCTTTTGTAAAGAAGTTGGGATGCGAGTGAACACAAGCAAAACAAAAATTATGATTTTTTCAAACAAAAACGAAGAAGCAACAACTCAAATTTTAGTTTGCAGGAGAACCACTTGATGTAGTAGTAGAATACAAATACCTGGGCATAGACTTTCATGACAAACTTAATTGGAATACATGTAGGATGAAAAGAACTCAAAGTTGGTTGGAGAGCACTATATGCACTTCAAAACAAGTGTAGGAATGCCGAGTTGTGGGACTAGAAGACCACCAAGGTCTTATTTGGCCTACTTGTTACACCGGTTCTGTTGTATGGTTGAGAGGTGTGGGCTAGTGGCACAACAAATGCAAAATGGAGGCAAATAGAAAGGATTCAAAAATATCTAATCACAAACTTTCTCAAAATTAAGGCCACAACCCCTTATGAAATTATTCTAGCTGAAACTGGAATGTTCCCTTTAGAAGCAATTGCTATGACCAAGTTGTTATGGTACTTGGAAAAAATTGAAAACATGAAAAATGATAGATGGCCTAGAGCTAGAGCTAGGGACGAAGAGTTGCATAGGCGAAAGAATACGTGGATGAAACAAAATCAGAAATGGATGACACGTTGGGAAATCAACATAAATGAATGCCCAAATGTCAACAAAGACATAAAAAATTATGTGAATGAAAAGTTCGGAAGTGGAATGTGGAAAAATGCAAGCAAGAAAAGACAATATTATATTACAAATTTTAACCCAACGTATGACCACAAGGAAAAAGCGTATATAGGCGCTGAAATCAAGTGGAAGGAAAAAATACTCATTGCTCGGATAAGGACTAGCTCTCATAGGCTTAGATGTGAAACAAGGAGATGGACAACGCCCAAAGAACAATGGGAAGAAAGGATATGTACTCTATGCAGCACAGAGGCAGTAGAGACAGAGGAACACTTCATCTATAAATGCCTGAGTTTTTCAGATATTCATGACAAATACAAAGAAACACTTGGGAACGAGTTTATTACAGATTTATTTGAAGACAGTAAAATAAAAAAAGTTGGAGAATTGCTAACACAAATCAGCAAGAGAAGGAACAACCTTCTCAAAGATATTAAAGATCATATGATATGATTTGAGTAATTGTACTTCCATATTTGAGGTCCCATAGACCATATTTGGGTCTCACAGACGTAATTAAAATATTTCATTTCATTTCAAATCCAAGATCAAAATAATTAATTAATAATAATTAAGTTTGGTAGATTTTTTTATAAGGATAATAGTTTAACTCATTAAATTTTCTTAGAGTCGGTTTTAATTTTTTCAAGATATACTTGTCAAGATATACTTGTAATAGTGATTAAGTGTTAAAATTATTTTTTTATTTTATTGTTTGTTTTTTCTGCATAGTGTGATAAATTTTTAAATCTTTCGAAGAAGAGTCAAATCTTGAACCATTATTATATGTTATATGAATTTACACAAGTTTTTATGAGGGGTCTTGGTCTCCTCATATTGAGTGGGGTTTGAACCTTAAACCTCCTAAAGAGAGGCCAACATTCTTACCACTGTAGTAAGCTTGTAACTATAAGTTGTTACAATATGACTACTTATACTATTTATTTATTGATTTATTGTTGGAGAACAATGGGTTGTACTTGGATCCCCCAACCTTGATAAATCATAATTCTCTTCTTTAGAGCATGAGAGTTTACAAACAAATTTAATTCTCATCTTGCTATAGCTAGAAACCTATGTCATTTTACATAAAATGTCCAAGTTCTTGATTTTCATTTTTTGGAACTTTTTCAATTTTCTATTTGAATATAAATAGTTTAGAATTCAGCATCCTTCTTGACATTTTCTCGTAGTAGCCTTCACAATATCAATAACTTAACATTTACTATATATGCATTGCATCTTAATAGAGTAATATTTTCAAAACATCGCACTATCATAGCCTACTTTAATACATAGTTTATATGAAAGCACATTAATGTTATAAAATAAAGCAAATATTATCAATGAAAAACATTAAAGTAAATCCTAATCATTATTTGATTTAGGTAGTCAACATTTTCTTTTTAGCTTTAGTTAAACTTAAACTTCATCTAAAGAAAATAAAATTTAACTTCATGATCCTTAATTAAAACTTTTTTTTTTGTGGAAAACATCCCAGAAGGGATACCACTTTCGGGTAAGACCCAAGGAGGCAGGGGTATCTCTTCCGGAAAAATCGCCCAGGACTCGCACCTAGCCTACCACCTTTGACATACTCAAGGAACAAACCTAAAACAACAAAAAACAAGAACACACAAACACAAACACACAAAAAGATTAAAAAATAAAAAATAAAAAAACATGCTCCTTGAGTGTGTCAAAAAGATAAAGCACAACCAAACACACACATAATAAGATTAAAAAACACAGCACGAACCACACAAAAAAACACAAGAACAACATAACAAAACACAAACATAACAAAAAACAACAAAACGCTACAAAGACACAACCAACAAAAACATGAAAAACAAAAACAACCAAAACCTAAAAATTAATAAATAAAATAAAAAAACAACCAACAATAGAGAAAAATAAAAACATAGAAAACACTCATACGCGAAAACACAAAAACACCAATTAACACAAAAGAAACACAAGCACAAGAACAACAACAAAAAACACAAAATAATAAAAACACAAGAACAACATAAAAAACACAAAAACAAAACAAAAACACACACACATAAATAGAAAAAAGAAAAGAAAAAAATATAACACAACAATGACCTTTCTAGACCAAAAGACTATTAAGGCAAGAATCAACAAAGGAAACAAAAGAAAGATTAGTTTGAGCTAGGGAACTAAAATACCCTGACCGAACCAAAGAGAAGCAAAAATAAAGCAAGAAGAAATTAGGTGCCTTCAAAACTGGAACCATCCAAAGAAATGATAGAAAGAAGAGTTTCCCTTATTTGAGAAGCCAACCATCTAGGAGGGTGGTCATAGCAAGTAAGATCACCTTTGTCCAAAGCCTAATTAGCTAAAGCATCAACACTCTTGTTCTAATCTTTGACCACATGATTGTACTCAACTTTCAAAAATCTCATTTGTATTAATTGAATCTTCTCAATAATTATTTTTATTCTCCAATAAACCTTATGATTCTTAGGAGTCTTCAAAAGATTAATCATGAGTTGAGAGTCAGAATCAACTAGTACCTTTTCCCATCCAACCTTAGTAGCCTCTTGAAGGCCTCTAAAGATACCATACCCCTTAGCAAGGTTATTGGATAGAATACCCAAATTCTTAGCAAAAGTAAAAACCAGGGAGTCATTCTGAAAGTCTACCAATTCCTCTCGCACTAACTTTTCCAAGGTTCCCTCTAAAGGTTCCATCAGTATTGAATTTTCCAAAATCCTTAGGAGGAGGTTGTCAATTCCTTGTTCTATCCATCTTGCAATTACTCACATTCCCTTTAAGTTGATTTCTCTTAGAAGAGTTAATATTCAATATTTGCATCACTTGATCCCATCTTTGGTGGGAGTTTTGGGGGTGATTAAGGAGCTGATGGACAGATTCAACTAAGTTGGCAATGCTCTTTTCTAGATATAGTGAATATCCTTCCTTTCTTGATTAAAAATCTGGTTGTTCCTTTCATTCCATATATTCCAAAGAAGAATGGTAGAACCCATCCAAATTAACTGCCTAATAAAATGATCAACACCCTCTTGATTAGGCCAATCCCTCCAAAGTTATTCAAAAGTAAAAAAATTGGACCACTATAAGCCAAGTAAAGTGGCCATTCTCCTCCAAAGCTCAAAGGCTAAGGTACACTCAATAAAAATATGGCTAAGAGTTTCTACATTCTCTCCACACATTTCACATCTAAAAGGGCCATGAAAACCACGCTTCATAAGATGCTCCCTAGTAAGCACCCTACGTTAATTAAAACCCTTTTATTGGCTAGTCTATCTTCACGTTTGTTTCCTTCCCTTAATGTATTATAAAATAAAGCAAATATTACCAATGAAAATATTAAAGCAAATAAGGAACACGTTATTTATTACATCAATCGCACCCTAGTGAGCTATGAGCTTAAGTATGCATACGTTGAGAAGCTTTGCCTAGCGGTGGTGTTTACCATTAAGAAGCTACACCATTACATGCTCAATTAAACAATGTATGTCATATATAAAGAAAATACTTTGTGGTACATGATGAGTCGGAAGTATCATAATAGTTGTATCATGAAGTGGATCATGTTGTTGATATAATTTGACCTTGAATTCATAAGCTAGAAATATATCAAAGGTCAAGTAGTTATTGATCAATTAGCAGAGGCTCCTCTTTAGGACAATCAACCTCTTACCATTGAGTTGCCTTATTATGTAGTTTTTGCATTATCCAACTCACATAAACCAAAAGAACCTGCAAATCAAGCAGATATGACATTGTTCTTCTATGGTTCCAAGTGTGAGCAAGGAGGTGGCACAAAAATCATGTTCTTCACACCGCAAGGGGCTCCTATGCCCTTGTCATTTAAACTTGGTTTCCTATGCACCAAAAACAATGTTGAATACAAGACCCTCCTTTTGGGCTTTCAAGCAACTATCACCATGAAAATTAAGAAGCTAAATATCTTCGATGATTCCTTTCTCATTATCAACCGAGTCAAAGAGCTCTATTAATGTAGGTGTCCAATCTTGCAGTCTTACAAAGCCCTTGTGGATAATCTCTTAGCTATTTTGGAATGGTATAACATTGAGGCAGTTACTTGCTCATCCAATCATTTTGTGGATACTATTGCTTCTTTGGGATCCTTAATTTCGCAAAATCCTTTAGATGACATTACAACCATTCATGTCAAAACGCTTTTGCAATCAACAATTTTTCTTGAGGCTTCAAACGATTATAAAGCTATCCACACGATTTAGATTGAGCCATACCAAGAACGGTTATTTCACATACATGAATTTCTAAAGCATGCTTCCTAGGGGTCTTTGATCCCCAAAAATCCTTTTGAGAATAACACAATGATTCATCTTAAGGTCGTATCCCAATCAAAATTCATGCGGGATGAATATCAAAAGAAGCAAGCAATTCATTCAGTTGAGACTCAATAATATCAAGATTGGTTCGCCTAACTCAAATATTTCTTGAAGCTTGCTAATATCTTGTCAGGATTATCGCATACCACAAAATAAACATTCAAGCAGAAGGCGACAAAATATGTCTTGTTAGGAGATATCTTATATCGTCGAAGCTATGATGGTCTTCTCCTTAGTTTTCTAGAGCCCCATGAATCTGCTTGGATAGTTTTGCAAGCTCACGATGGTACTTGCGATGGTCATTTTAGCAACATGGCTATCATTTAGTGCATCCTTCGAATGGGCTATTATTAGCCTACTATGGAGAAATATTGTTGCACTTATGTTAAGAAGTGCGTGAAATGTTAGCATCATGCTAATATTTTGCACGTACCTTCTCAAGCCTTACAATCGATTCATTTGGTATGACCTTTTTCACAATAAGATTTTGATTTAATTGGGAAAATCTCACTCCCATATTTTGGTCGTCACACGTTTATCTTAATGACCACATAGTACTTTACCAAATGGGTGGAAGAAATCACTCTCACCACTACGATTGGACCAATAATTATAGATTTCATACTCCATAATATCATATGTAGTTTTGGCATCTCATCCAAGATTATTTTGGATAATGGGTCTCTATTCAAGAATAAATATGTGCATGCTTTGCTTGCAAAGTATAACATTCAACACAACTTTTATATGCTCTACTATCAGCAAGCCAATCGATAAGTAGAGGCATCAAACAAAGCAAGTATTACCATCTTAAGAAAACCATTAAAGATAATCATAAATATTGATATCTACAACTACCTCTTGCATTGTGGGCTTACAAAACTAGCATTAGGACCCCCTCTAGGGAAACTCCTTTTTCACTAGTATATGGCATTGAGGCCATTATGCCCTTGGAATTAGAGATTCCTTCATTGCACATTTTACTCCAAGAGTTCATCGACAATGATACTACACGAAAAGCTCACCTCGATCAATTGACCCTTCTTGATGAACGATGCGTTAATGCTCTCGAGCACCTCCGTGTTTATCAAGATCACCTTAAGAAAGCTTATTATATGAAAGTCCATCTTAAGGACTTCAAAGTTGGAGACCTTGTGCTTAAAGAAAATCAGTAGAACTCCAACTTGCCATCGTGCTTGCAAGACAAATTCATGGTAAACTAGTTAGGTCCATTTATCATCACATAGAAGATAGGGCTTGGGATGTATAGGTTAGCATCTCTTGAGGGTGTTGAGGAGCCTAAACCTCTCAAAATCCTCCACCTGCAGGTATTTCATGTGTAAAACCCACTTCACAAAAATCTCCAAAGGCATTTAAGCCCTTTGGCCAATTCACAAAAAGCTTCAAAGCTATTTAAGCCCTTTGGCTAATTCACAAAAAGCTCCAAAGGCATTTAAGCCCTTTGGTCAATTCACAAATCTCCAAAGGCATTGAAGCCCTTTGGTCACTTCACACAAAGCTCCAAAGGCATTGAAGCCCTTTAGTAACTTCACACAAAGTTCCAAAGGCACTTAAGCCCTTTGGTCAATTCACAAAATGCCCCAAATACATTTAAGCCCTTTGGTCAAATAATAAAAAAAAAATTAACCAAAAACAACAAAAAAACTAGAAAATCACAAAAACACAAAAACATTGCATCATCATTTGCATTGCGTCTCACCATGCATCCCATGTCACTGCATTAGGTGTATACTTGCATTAGGCATATTCATTCATTGCACTTGCATTAGAATATGTTGTTCTTGCATTACCACAAATAAGCACCACACTTGTATGACTATCATAAGTCTTAATCAACCTTATCCATCATCATCATTTGAGGTTTTCCTTATGAGTTTTTTTTCTTATTAAGGGGTCCTCGTGAGATAGGGTAGATACCGAATGAACATTAGCAATGATGTTTAGACAATCACTAACTATTTTATGCACACCTTTTAGTTTTCAAAAGATCATAGGGAAAACCCCCACATTTCACATATCATATCATCCACATTCCCCTTTGTGAGTAACTGTGTTTTTCAACACAACCAATAAGTTGCTATAGGGTGTTCACTAGGGTTTTGGTCATTCAGTCATTCCTAGTTTTCCTTTTAAATTTTGTAGAAAGCTATCTTGATTTTAGAAGGTAGGGTCTTGCTTTAATAGAACCTTGCATATCTCAAAATTCCCAAACACAATTTTACACATTTAAAATCCAAGTGTTGAACAAGGAAGGATGAAACTACAAAGTAGTCCTTACCCCTTAAGAAAAATGTTTCTCTCACTCATCCTATTATGCATATGATTTAGGATGTTGAGAATTGACAAAAGGATAAACTCCCCCATATCCAAAGCAATAAAATCCCTTGCTCCACAAAAATGAGAAAGTATCCCACAAAAAAAGAAGCAAAAAGTGGTTTTCACCACTAAGCAACTAAATCCTTTGCTCTTCATAAAAAATGATCAAGTATACCAATCAAAGAAATCAAAAGAAAAGAAGGGGGTAATGATATTGAATCCATGGGATCCTCAGCTATTCATAAGCCATGATATGATCTCCATTACAACAATGGGTTGAATAAAACCTGTCTGGAAATGGGGTAGTCTTATGCGGGGTGATATGCCTATCATAGTAGTGACCTTCTTTTGTATAGACCAATGTCATCTTGTGGATGAGCTAGTTTTTTGTGGCTTGTATTACCTAGTACTCTAGTCCAACCATGTCCAAACTTAGGATAAGGAGGACAATCAAGTGATCCCCATTACAGGAATGGGTTGAATGAAACCTGCCTGGCAATGGGGTAGTCTTATGCATCATTAATAAACATCACTATGCACACATAGGGATATTGAATATCTAGGTCTTCCTAGCATACTTTTATCTTTCAGAGTCATGTGTAGTCAGTATACATATTTTGGCTAGTCAACTAGGGTGTTTGAGTCTCATGAAAAGTATGTTGTTCCCTCATAGCATCTTATTGGTCACCCATCTATCATCGACATTTTTATCATATTACATATGGTTGACTTTCAAATATATGACTGTTGTGAAAAGGTTAACATTTTTATTGATGACTTTTATACATTATGTGGTGCTTACATTTAGGTTGCTTTGCATCATAGATGCATTTATTATGTTTTTTGCATGTTTGAATTAATCATAACATTAGTACAAAAATCTATGCATCCATACTACAATGTCTAGGCATACATCCATATCCATAATTACATCCATAATGTGCATCCATGCATAAAACAAAATGAGTCATCATCTTAAAAAGCCCCAAAGGCACTTAAGCCCTTTGGTCAACATTTAAAAGCTCCCAAGGTACTTAAGCCCTTTGGACAACATCAAAAAGCCCCAAATCCACTTAAGCCCTTTGGCCAACATCAAAAGGCTCCAAAGAAACCTAGATTTCTTTCGACAAAATCAAAAGGCTCCAAAGGTACCCAATTTCCTTTGGTCACCATCAAAAGGTTCCAAAGGCACCTAAACCCTTTGATCACATAAAATTCACAAAATTTGAGTGAATCTCATATATAATGAGTTACTCTATAAACTTGTCGATTGTAGCGATTGGTTATCCATGCAATTCATTAGGATGAGTATATTTCCATAAGATCACTCACCAAAAAAAGGAATAAATGGTTCAAAATCAAGGTTGTAATGGTGTTGTGCACCCTTTTAACTTTCGTAATAGTCCTAGAAAATCCAAATCAAATCATTTTGGTCAAGCAACTCATCGCTTTCATAATTTTTCCATTTCCTCATCAACTTGTCGCTTGAGGGGGTAGTCATATAATCACAAAATTCATAATCAAATCAATAATCAAACACTTAATCATGCAAGTTACATTCATTCAATAATCATTGCCAAAGATAATTATGCCCTTCTTGCTTGGGGTAGATAACAAGAAAAAACTTAAATTAAACACATAATAGGATAGTTATTCAACTTCCTGTTTGGTATACCTAAGGTCATCGTCTTGTGGACTAAACGAATGTTCACCCTTGGCTGAAAGGTTTATCAAAACCAAGTTTCTCAACTTGTCAAAAGAAATGGTTTGAAAAAGCATGTATCTTCTATGATTAGGACATTTAACATTAATTAGATCAATGAACATCATCAACCCTCAGTTTGACTTTGGGTCATCTATTTTTGCTTTGTGTTGTGCTTTCACACAAAATGCATCCCAAAAAGGAGCATTTGTAGACACCTAAAACATGTCATATCGAGGAGACTACTTAAATGGACTCCTTGAAGACCATATGATCCACCTTGGGCAGCCCTAGGGCTTAAAAAGTGGTTTTCACTGCTCAAACAAGGGATATTTCCCTTTACAACCCTAGTCGTCCATCCAAGGGATGGCCTCAAGAGGTTATCCTACCAAGGGATGACCCCCAGTTGAGGCTATCCTACCAAGGGATGACCCCTAGTCAAGGTCGTCCCATCCTGAGATGGTAGTGTTAGAAGCAACACCAAAAAAAGAGGGGGACATAACTAGTAGTCAAAACCACTAGTTAAACCCATGCATGAACTCACACCACAATTTTACATGTGCATGAACCTGATTTAGGCAAAAAGTATGGCATAATCAGTTCGCATGAGATATCAGAGAAAAAGCATTTATTTTCCTAGTGTAAACTAATCCTTCACTTTTTCATGCGCAGGTTGGCACTATTATTAGATTCTTTTTGAGGAATCTATATAATAGTACTCACCCCTCTTTCAAAAATATATAGAACTCTCAGATTTTGAGCAACAAAGTGTTGCTTGATTTTGATCAGAGATCCAATAGCTTTTGTAAGGATTGAAGTGTGATTACCTTGACTCCCTAAGAAGGCCATGTCATTGGACTGCTCCAAGGGATAAAGGTACATATTTCCTTCTTCCATTCAACCTTGCATATTTGCTTCGAAGACCAATCTAGACCCACCAAGCCGCTACAACAATGCATCCAATCCACCAAAAACACCAATAGATAAAACCTGGAATCACCCCCGACATTGACCTCGATAAAATATCCACGAATCAGCGATCATCTCACTTAGAGACAACCCACAAGTACGACCATACCACATAGAGATGACCTCTAGGTTTAGATTTATTTTTCTTTATTTTTTGTTTTAATAGATCTAATAATTTTTTTTATTTTACATTTTAGCTTAGCTAGATCTATTTCACGCATATATTTATCATGTTTTGATCATTTATTGATTTTATTAAATTAGTTTATCCGCACATGTTATTAACCCTTTTTGTGTTCCCTATGTGTAGGTTGTAGATCTTCACAAGACAAGAGGAGCGCAAGATTTCAATATTATCATCCCTTGTGGAGGTCACGAAGAAACCCTTTATAGGACGACTTGTGGATGTGAGAGAATCCTAAAAATGCACTAGATTTATTCCGAGAAGAGAATCAAATCTTCTCAATTATTTATTGTATCAATTGTATCAAAATGATGAACTCCCTCGAGGGGATGAAGTTGTAACCATATTTTGAGGGAAAAACTATCATTAATAAAATAGACTCGCCCCATATCTTTTCTTTTTTTATCATGATGTTATGATTCATAGTTAGTTCATATTTTGTAGTTTTGCAATCATACATTTTAAAGTTAAAGGAGCACTAATTTTTGAGTGTTTATGTAGGAGTTATTTAGGAGGAGAAATATATTGAAGCCTTCGTACTAAGCCTCTCCATTTGAACAAGAAATATGAGAACTGCTCAATATTAGATTGTTTAAGTTGATAAAGGTCATCTATGGTAACCTTATCTTCTATGTATATTGAAAATTGTTTGACAAATATTTTCATAAGTTCTTTGAACTTCTTGATGGAATGATGAGGTATTTAAAAATACCATTCTAAGGCTAAACCACTAAAAATTTTAGGGAATAAATTTTTCATCATGATTGTTGTCACTACAAGCTATTTGAAATAGCCTTAGATGGTTAATGGGATCTTGTTTTCCATTGTACATTTGAACTTTGGGAGTTTCAAATAATTTTGGAAAGGGGTGATTGATGATCATAAAATCTAATGGATATTTATAGAACTCTTCAAAAGAGTACTTTAAATTGAATTTTTCTTGAAGAGAGACAATTTGACGCTTAAGTTCTTCAAACTTGGAATTCCTCTTTTCTATGTATGGGATTTTAGTGTTGATATCTTGAATATCATTAAATGGATGATTTGATGGGGTAGGAAAAGTTATGAGAGGTTGTGCAAGTGGTTGAGTGAAAGCTTGAAACATAAAAGGTAGATTCATGAGAGTTGAAGTATTTTAATTTGATGTTATGGTTGGAGGAACTTGGTTAAGTCCCACATTATGAGTAAGAAAGGGATTTGTAGTATAAGTGGAAATTGCATCATTAAGAGATGCTAAAAAGGGGTAGCCCATGGTGGGTATCCCTATGGAGATTATTGGAGGTGTCGTAGAGTTAGTAGGTTGTGTCTTAGCCACATTGAGACTAGCCAAGTTGTTTTGAGTTTCATTGATTTGAGAAATGGTTTATTGATCATCAGGATGTTCAAGATTATCATGAATTGTAGTTGATTATTTTTAGCTTTCTCTCTAAGTTCATCTTTAAGAATACCTAAAAAGATATCTTTATTTCTTTTGATATATTCTTTAACATGATCTATGGTTTGAAAAGAAATTTATTCAATAACTTGTTCTTGTTTCCTAGTCACTTGTTGTGACCAAGGATTTTCATCTTGGTCATTTTTCTCATGTGTGAAAACCTCATGAGATGAAGAAGGAAAACCCTTGTTTCGGGTGTTGTAAGGATGTTGAGACATGGTTTGAAAGTTTTTTTTTTAAAAGAGATTGATTTATTAAAGTTTTGTTTCTAGAGTATTTATAGCAAAGAAGAGAATATGTTCTTAAACTCCTTATGTCATCTTGAAAAGCAACCCTCCTTGTGACTCCCACTAATCCACCATGATATACTAGCCAAAGGAGATTGCTCCCCTAAGGTTTGTACATCGGTTTACTCAAGGGTTTGTTAGCCTTCCCCTAGTAGGATTAAAAATTGGTTATGTTCTTGTTATCATGATTTAATGTATTGTAAGCTATGCAAGCAAATAAGATGATCTTGTTTAAGTTTAAAAAATGTTTATCTTTGTTAAGGCAAAAGGAGCATTCACATCAGGTTCACCAAATATGTAGGTGGGGAAAAATACTTTCCTTTCCAAAATCTAATCAAGCCAAGCATGCGCAGGGAAGATTCACTAGAATCTCTACTTCCCCACTTGATGGTCTCTTTCCAAAGGAGACCTCAAGAATATGAATATCCTCTACATGATTAGACCCCTACTCAATGCAATTCTCTCACGTTTGTAGAAGTTGATGTAAATGCTTGTTGATTGGTGTTTATATGAGTTTATTCAATGAAAATACCTAAGGTTTGGATCGCTATTTATCTTGACTCTTTTTCAAGCCTTAACGGTTATTTAAGACTTAAAAATGAAGATCATCTAAATGCATGCTAAGCTTATATCACACAAATGCAAGAATACAAGAACTATCTTATATGCTTTTTTGATTTTTGATAGGCTAACTAAAGAAGATTTTGATGTTTCAAGGCAAACAAGAGAGGATGCAAGAAAATAATTTAGCTTAAATGCAACTATATGAGTTTTGATTTCTTTACCTATACACTTGGAAATAATAAGAACTTAAGATTCTACCTAAGATAACTTGAATGACTGATTTAGGTGTGTTTTGTAAAGGAAATTAGGGTTTAGCTTAGTGTTCCTTGATTTTCCAAATGAAATATGATTTTTAGGTGCAAAATAGTAGAATACAAAAGCAAAACATAGAGAAATGTAAGTTGCAGAGCTTAAGGAAGTGCCTAGTGGTAGAATTACCTCTTTTGGAGCCATTTGCAAAAAATGCCATTGCTTACCAAATTTTCCACTAGCAAATTTGATTTTGGCTAGTGAATATGGTACTTGCACAAATAAACAAAAATAATTAAGTTTTCTATTTTAGGAGGTTTGTTTGAGAGTTGGAGAAGGAAGAATGCTTGTCTAGACAGCTGATCAAACCCCCTGCTAAAATAAATTTTGAGCATGCTTGCCTTTTGGAGTGGAAATGAAGCTCTACCAAATTTTCTAGTAGGCTTACCAAATTTTCCACTAGTGAATTTGGTCTGAGTGGTGAATTTGGTATGTGTATTCTAGAGAGCCAAATTTGCTAGTGATTGTAATGAGTGGTGATTTTGGTCCAAATACGGGCCTGAGGTAATTTTGAAAGCAGTTTTGGGAAGATTCTTGTAGATTTTTGTGATGAAACTATAGGAGGATGATCCCAACAAGGTTTACTAAGATTTACGATTATGAAAGAGGAGGAAAACACCAAAAATATTTTCTAATTTGTGATCTAAGTGGATGCTAGTGTGAAAAAAAGAGGAAGGTGCTTCAATGTCTATTTTGAATGGTCAAACAGTTGCAAGGAGGGATGCGAGGATGTGGAATAGTTAGGAATATAGCAAGGTAACTTGTCTATATCCTAATTTCTACAATGCTTATTAAAATGATGAGAAACAAGTATAAACATGCCAAGAAACATGAAGAAATATTATGAAATGTAGTTTCTAATAACTAAGAAGAAAATGCATGTAAATGAGGATTGGAAGGAGGCTGCTAGTGGGATAGTAAGTTAGTAAATACCTTGTATCCTTCACTATGGCAGCTTGAAGATGAAAAGGAGTGCTTGAATGCTTGAAATATTAGCAAAATAATGCTAAATATGCTTGAAAGAGGAGATGAGCATGCTATATACTTAATGAATACAAGTATGAAAGCATGGATGTAAAAAAATATGGTTAGAATACATGTAAATGAAGATGGACAAAGCTGCAAATAGAAACAATAAATATCCAAATGCTATGATAAGAAGAATGCATAAAACAACCCTACAAAATAGAGAAGTTAGTGAGCAAGATGAAGATGGCAAGTAAGAGGACTCCTCTAAACCTATAAAAATGATGTTAGATTATTGAGAGAGGACTTTCAAATGAATATGTAAGAGCCTACAAGACAAAGGTAAGCTTCAAACAAGATGAAACATGAAATGAAGAAGACTTTGCAAGTGAATGGAGATGAACAAGTTAGTAAGGCTATGCTAAAAAGAGCTTAAAATGAAAGAGGAAGCAAAGAAATGGAGAAGAGAATGTTAGAAAATGGAATAGTTGATATTATTGAATGAAAGGAGCCTTGCTTAAATAGCAAAGGCATACAATCTGATCCATTGGATCATAACCAACTAAGCTAATCTCAACCACACAGATTATCCTAGTAACAACTTAGGATATAATGTATATTCTAACACCCCCCCTTAAGTGGTACTAGGATATACTAACACCCCCCTTAAGTGAAATTAGGAGGTAGAAAGAAAACAACAAAACTAAACAAGTGGCAAATCCACAATTATGAGTCCCGATAAGAAGGCCTGATAAGGTACTCATGTACAATATATGCTTATGAAATATTTGCTGAAAGAGATGATGAGAAAACCACAAGGGAGAAAAACCACCTGCTAGAATAGAAGAAGAAGAAGAAGAAGGAATATGTGCATGGAGGATGGAGAGGAAGGAAGATGTCCTCTTCAACCCCCCTAGGACAACTTCCATCAAGAAGCCTGCAAAGTATCCATGAGATGCCTCAAAAAAGTAGAGAAGCCTCGTCGTCAAACTGAATGAAAACATACTCCCAAACTGGTACTTGTGACACAGATCAAAGTCGTGAACCATGAAGAAAAGGTCACTAAAGAAAATCCCTTTAAACCAAAGTGTCTCTCAAAAAGAAGAGTGTGAAGATAGTGTAGAAAGAACCACAAGAATCGCAAGGGATGTCCAAATTGAATCCACAAGCATAAGTAGTGGTTCCCACCTATATGAATACAATGGGCTGATAACAAGGTCCAAACTGAGTGGACAAACAACAAAATAAGGGCACCAATGTAGCTGTCGAACGTGTCCTTATGGTGACCTCCTCATCCTACCGGAATGCATGGGTAACCAGCCACTGCAACCGTTAGGTGATATAGAGGAGATGACTAGATACTAGGATCACATAACAAATTGCTTGGGAGTGTCGGGTTTGACCAAGAATGCACTCCATGATACAATAACCTTCGATCCACAAAAGGTGTGGAAAAAAATTTCAAAATTGAAAATGGACACCTCCATTGTGTCCATCTCAGAAAAATATTTTCGATGACTATAAACACCCCTATATTAGGGTTTCAATGAGGTCTTCTTCTTACAGGAAAACAATAGTCTTCTTCTTTTATTTTTCTCACAAAGGAATATTCCAGAATAAAGAATGGTTAAAATCTCTCGTAGGAGAATATATAGGGACCTTCCACTTGCCAAGTGGAAAAAAAATTATTTAAAAAAAATGCCCAATGCTTAAAAGTAAATGTCCCCTAGCCACTTTTTATGCGAAAAAAGAACATTTTAAAAATGTTAGCCCCTTTTTACAAAAAAATATGGGCCCACATTTAAAAAAGTTTTAATGCCCCTTCAATATTCCTTCAAATATAAATTTAAGGAAAATTTTAAAAACATTATTAAATATGTGCGGGCCACTAAAAAAAAGTGACTGGGCATTATGGTAGTGAAATTAAAGTTTCTTTCGTTGAACCTGGATTGTCGATTCCACCGAAAAAAGAAAAAAATTTTCCCTCCTCGGGATTTTCATCTCGAAACTTGAATGTGAAGTGCCATGGGAGGGCTCGTCTTCTCCTCCCCCCAAAAACAGACCAAAAAACTCATTCCCCAATCGAAAACTAGACAAACTGCAACCAACAACATCTTCAAAAAAAAACCGTCCCCTGTCTTTTGTTTTTTTCAAAGAAAAAAACCCCCAAAAACAAACCAACACCATTACTACCCCACCGCCCCTAAACATCCCACAAACACATCTCCTCCTTCTTCACCTCTAAACTCCACCTTCAGAACACCGAACCAAAAACTTTGTCACGTTAGGGTAGTGGTTATGGATCAAGGACCACGGTGGTGGTCGACGTGGAAAAACACTCATAAACAGCAACCGGAGGTGGTGATGGCAAGCCGAGATTCACACAACAGAACTTCAAATTAATTTTCTGCAAATTGCTTAACATAGTCTTACAATATCGTTTCCAGGCATAGTTCTTTCCCCTCTCAATCCCGAACTCACCATCCCTTTCCCTTACAATTTCTGAGTTTTTAATGAGGTCTCGGCCCTCCAGGCAATTAATGCCCCACCTGAGAGAATTCACCAAACAAAACAAGAAAATTCCTTCCCTCCGCCAAGTTTTTGAATTTTCTTCCATTAATGGGCCACTGCCCCGATCCGCTACGAAGTTCGCATTAAAGACCTCCCTTGTCCTGCAACCACCGCTTTGGTCAGACCATTCTTCTGAACCGCCGTCTCACCCATACTATCCATGCTCTGCAACTGCTATTTTGTCAAAATTTAAAAATATGCGTGGCCGACATACTTGTCCAAAAATTTCCTTAAGATGATTATCTCCATTTTAATATACGCGACCGTCAACTCTGTTTTGAATTACATGGCAGTCTGCGTGTCTATTTCTGGCTTTGTCTTCAACTGGCTGTGTCACTTTATCACACGTGGCAGCCATGTGTCTATTTCGGCCTTGCTTGGCCATCCGCATGTATACTTTGGCCTGTCTTCTTATTGGCCACGATATCGCGACAGGTCACGAAATCGCAACATGTCACGATATCGCGACCAAATGCGCCTTCACCCTGCCATAGCCCCCCTTTGCCTTCGTCTTGCCATAGCCCCTTGGGGTCACGATTTCATGACCCCCCTTGCCTTCACCTTGTCGTAGCCCTTTGCCTTGTCTTTCGCCTTGCCTTAGCTTTGAAGTCGCGATAACATTGCCACGTGGCAGCTTTTAACTGTCCATATCACACGATATCCCGACTCCCCCTATGCCTTAGTTCTGAAATACTCCGATATCCACGATATCGCGACGAAACTTGCCTATGCCATGTCGCAGCTTTTGAGGTCACATCATTTACGACCCTTCCCCTTGCTTTACAAAACTTCCCCCTTGGGAAAAACCGAAACAAATCAAAATGCAAAGTACTTAGAAAAATTTGAAAATTTTGGAAGATGCAAGATTGCTCTACTGTCGCCGGATGCTCCTGCATCAGACACCCGGGTAAATTAAAAGTGATCCTCACTTATTTTGTTAGGGGAAGACCCATGCGGTCAACCTCCATCTTCGACAACCAAGTTGCATCTTCAACAGGTCTGCCCTTCCACTTTATCAAATATTCAGAATACTGTTTGTTTCTGGTGCTTCTGCCTTCACGAGTGTCTAATATTTCCTCGACCTCGTCGGTGGTTGGAGTAGATGCTGGAATTTGCCATAATCCTGTACTTGGTACCTCTGTACTCTCTCCCTCATGATATTCCACTAAATCTGAAATATTAAAAATAGGTGAAATGTCAAGCCAACTTGGCAATTCCACTTCATATGCATTTCCTGACTCCCGTTTTTCCAGTATTCTACATGGCCCAAACTTCTTCATCTTCAATTTGTTATAAGTTTTGGCAAGAAATCTTTCCTTCCTGAGATGGACCATGACTTCATCTCCTACTTCGAACTCTTTGAACCGCCGCTTCTGGTCTGCTCTTGTCTTATATTGAGTATTCATTTTTATAATTTGTTTCCTTACTTCTTCATGCAGACTTTTCATATGTTCCACAAATTCTTCTGCCTCGACACTGCACTTTTCTCTCTTATCCAACTTTCTCAGTTCAGACACATTTCTTGGGCTATTTCCATATATTATCTGGAACGGAGATTTATTTGTGCTCTTATTGACTGAATTGTTATATGCAAATTCCACCTACGATAAAACTAAATCCCATCCCGTGGGTTGATCTGCTATTAAGCATCTCAAGAATTACCCAGTGCTTCTATTTACCACCTCCGTCCATCCATCACCTATGGGTGGTATGCGAACTGAATTTCAGATCTGTCTTCAACTTCTTCCACAAAGTTCTCCAAAAATACCCAACAAACTTTGTATCTCCGTCAAAAACTATGCTTCTTGGTAGACCGTGAAGTCGTACCACTTCCTTGAAAAATAACCCTGCAATGTGAACCGCATCACTTGTCTTCTGGAAGGGAATAAAATGTGCCATTTTGGAGAATCGGTCAACCACCACAAATACAGAGTCATTTCCCTTCTGTGTTCTCGGCAATCCAAGAATAAAATCCATGCTTATGTCCTCCCATGGCCTCTCAGGTATAGGTAACGACTGGTATAATCCTGTGTTTTGCCTTACGCCTTTTGCCATCTGGCATATTCTGCAACTTTGCACAAACTTCCTCACATCTTGCTGTAGTTGCGGCCAGTAGTAATTTTCATCCACCAGGGCAATGGTCTTATCCCTACCAAAATGCCCAGCTAGTCCTCCGCTGTGCTTTTCCTTGATCAAGTTCTCCCGCATGGAACTCCTTGGAATGCATAATTTACTTCCCTTGAACAGCATTCCGTCTTGGATTAGGAAATCTAACCATTTTGTCCTGTCCATAGTAACAGGTGCCAAGCAAGCCGTCCAGGCTGCTGCAAAATCAGGATCTTCAGGATAAAGACCCTTCAGTTCTTCGAATCCAACTACTTCCACTGTCATTTCAATTAGCAGATTCTGCCTTTCGCTTAAAGCATCTCGCAACCCTGTTTGATTTCTCGCTCCCGTGCTTTAATACAAAGGTATAGCTTTGGAGAAACTCGACCCACTTCATGTGCCGTTGATTCAGTTTTGTCTGGCTGTTGATGTACTGCAATGCCTGATGATCAGTAAATAGAACAAACTCTTTTGGCAACAAATAATGCCTCCACTTCTTTAGAGCTTGAACTATAGCATAAAATTCTTGGTCATACACTGAATACTTTTTTTGAGCATCATTGAGCTTTTCACTAAAATAAGCAATAGTCCGCCTTCTTGACTCAAGACAACCCCTATTGCACTGCCATTGGCATCACAATCCACCTGAAATACCTTGTTAAAGTCTGGGAGTGCCAAAACAAGCTATTCTATGACCTTTTTCTTTAATGCATCAAAGCTCCTTTCAGCCCCTAATGTCCACTTGAACTCTTTTTTATCCCCTCTCATTGTTTCTGTGAGAGGTGCACAAATGCTACTGAAGTTTCTTATGAACTTCCTATAAAAGCTGGCTAGACCATGAAATGATCTTACCTCTCTTGTGCTTCTTGGGGTAGGCCATTCGATGATGGCTCTCACCTTCTCTCGGGTCCATTTTCAGACCTTCTGCTGAGATTACAAATCCCGGGTATACTAACTCTTTCTTGACAAAATTACACTTTTTTAGATTTATTAATAATTGCTCCTCCCGTAGCTTTTCAAAAACCCTCCTGATATGCATCAGTGCTCCTCCAGGGTTCTCGCTGAATATTAATATGTCATCCAAATAAACAATGACAAACTTTCCCAGAAACTCCTTCAGTACCTCATTCATCAGCCGCATGAAGGTACTTGGTGCATTGGACAACCCAAATGGCATGACCAACCACTCATACAAGCCTTCTCTTGTCTTGAAGGCTGTCTTCCACTCATCTCCTTCTCGGATACGGATCTGATGATAACCACTTTTTAGGTCAATCTTCGTGAAGTACTCAGCTCCACTCAAACAGTCCATGATATCATCCATCCTTGGCAATGGGAATCTATATTTGATAGTGATCTTGTTGATGGCCCGTGAATCTGTACACATTCTCCATTCTCCATCCTTCTTTGGCGCCAACACTGCAGGTACTACGCATGGGCTCAAACTTTCCCGAATCAATCCCTTCTCCAGAAACTCCTGGACCTGGCTCGTTTAACTCCTCGTCTCTACAGCGTCATTCTATGTGCACTTTATTTGGCAAGCTCGATCCTGGCACCAAATCTATATGGTGGCTGATTTTCCTTACTGGGGGTAAACCCTCAGGCACATTATCAGACACAATATCTAGAAATTCCTCCAACAGATCTAGGACTTCTATTGGGGTATCTTGGCATTCCTTCTCCCTAACTCTAGGAATTATTGCATAACATAAATGTTCATGCTTCAAACCGTCCAAAAACTTTCTCCCTTCAACTAAACAGATTTGGAGCTGTTACACACCTTTTCATCCGCTTCCTTTAAGGGTTTCAGCTTATGGCGCACGCCATTCTTCGTCAATGAGTAGGTGTTGGCACGACCGTCATGCACCGCACTCCGATCGAACTGCCAGGGCCTTCCCAACAACATATGGCAAGCATCCATAGGCAGGATGTCGCAAAGACCTCATCACAATAATTCCCAATATTAAATTTAACGGAGCACTGCTCACTGACCAAAGCCCTATGGTCCTTCTATAGCCATGCGACCCGATATGGATGCGGGTGCTTCTTCCTCTCTAACTGTAGCTTGGTAACCATTTCTTCTGAAACCAGGTTATCCGTGCTACCATTATCAATAATAATATTGCAAATCTTGCCCATGCATTTACACCTTATGCGGAATAAACTTCTTCTCTGATCTGTGTCCTTCTCCTCATTCAACAGGACTCTCCTTACGATCATTGCTTCCCCTCTCTCCGCTTCTTAGAATGTTCAGATCCAACATCTTCCTCTACCACAACAGCTTTGGCTGGACCCTCAGGCCTCTTGTTCATCCTTTCTCGATGTTGTGGACACTCAAATGCCCGATGTCCTTCTTCACCATAGTGGAAACATGTCCCACAAAATACTCCTCTTCCAAACCCTCGTCCAGATCCACCCCGTCCTCTTGGGTAGTCTATTCGATCACGGGGCTGATAAACATCCTCTTCCCTTTGATCCTGGTTACTACTGGCTTCACCAGCCTTCTTTAGATCTTTATATTTTTCTCCACTGGTTCTCCCACCATGGCCCCTTCCTCTTTGCTTACCTTCAAACCGCCTATTCAATTTTTCTTCCACATTTAAGGCAAACTGGTAAGCATCCTCAATGGTGCTTACCCGAACTAGGCTCAGCTCTTCCCGGATACCGAGTCTCAACCCATTGATATAACGGGCTACCTTTTCTTTGTTTGCCTCTAAATGTCCAGTTCTAATAGAGATCTTGTAAAACTCCTCGTGTATTCTTGGACAGCTTTGTTTGTCCTGTCTCAAACTCTCATTTTCCTTAGCAGATCCAACTCGTAATCTGTCGAAATAAACTATCTTTTCAGCTTTTCCACCATTCTATCCCATCTTGTTATTCTCTCCTTCCCTCTTCTGTTCCTCTCCAACTGTATTCCTCTCCACCAAATGTTGGCATGACCCTTCAACTTGGTCTTAGCAAATCTGACCCGATTAGGGTCTTCAACCTCCTCATATTCGAAATATTCTTCTAAGTCATTTATCCAGTCAATCACCTCTTCCGGATTTAGGTTTCTCGAGTATGTAGAAACCTCCATTTTTGGTTGCTTTCCAACTGAGAGATGGCTTTGTACAACTCGGCTTGTGCAGGATCCACAACCTCTTCTTCTTCCTCAGACCGGTCTTCTTCTTCATCAACTTCGTCTTCACTTCCCTCATCCCTTTCGGGCTCGTGCCTTCTACGTAGCTCTTCTTGTAGGGCTTGAACTTGCCTTTGCAAGGCTCGAAAGTCTTCGACCGGCACCACATTTCCTACTCCACCATGGTTTCTTCGTGGAGGCATTTTTCTTTCTTCCCTTACAAATCCTTCCATAGATCCTGGTGTAACTACCTCTCTTTCGATGATCTGTTACACGCTCAGAGCTCCCGCTCTGATACCACTTGATGGCAAGCCGAGATTCACACAACATAACTTCAAATTAATTTTCTGCAAATTGCTTAACAGTCTTACAATACCGTTTCCAGGCATAGTTCTTTTCCCTCTCAATCTCGAACTCACCATCCCTTTCCCTTACAATTTTTGAGTTTTTATCGAGGTCTCGACCCTCTAGGCAATTAATGCCCACGTCCAAACAAAACTCAAGTTCCTTTCCTCTGCCAAGTTTTCAAATTTTCTTCCATTAATGGGCAACCGCTTGATCCACCATGAAAATCGCATTAAAGACCTCCCTTGGCCTACAACCGCCGTTTTGGTCGACCGTTCTTCAACCTCGTCTCACCCATAACTGTCCATGCTCATAACCGTTATTTTGTCAAAATTTAAAAATATGCATTGTCGATTTCCTATTTATCTCCATTTTAATATACGTGACCTCAACTCTGTTTTAATTACGTGCTGTGTGTCTATTTTCGCTTTGTCTTCAACTAGCTGTGTTGCTTTATCACACGTGGCAGCCATGTGTCTATTTCAGCCTTGCTTGGCCATCCACATGTATACTTTGGCCTGTCTTCTTATTGGCCACGATACATGTCACGATATCGCGACCAAATGCGCCTTCACCCTACCGTAGCCCTTCGTGACCCCCCTTTGCCTTCGCCTTGTCGTAGCCCCTTGGGGTCATGATTTCGTGACCCCCCCTTGCCTTCGCCTTGTCGTAGCCCTTTGCCTTGTCTTTCGCCTTGCCTTAGCTTTGAAGTCGCGATAACATTGCCACGTGGCAGCTTTTAACTGGTCGCGATATCGCGGGACTCCCCCCTACGCCTTAGTTTTGAAATATCGTCGCGATATCGCGACGAAACTTGCCTATGCCATGTCGCAGCTTTTGAGGTCGCGATTTCGTGACCCCTTCCCCCTTGCTTTACAAAAACTTCCCCCTTGGGAAAAACTGAAACAAATCAAAATGCAAAGTACTTAGAAAAATTTGGAAAAATTTTGGAAGATGCAAGATTGCTCTACTGTCGCCGGATGCTCCTGCATAAGGTGGTTACGCCAAACTCTACGCTATTCAAATTTGATAGTCCGGTTAGCACGACAGTTGAGGAGAAAAATATTTCAAACTGAGAGACTTGAAATCCAGCTTTAAAAAATTTTACCATGGCTTTCTCAGGGTTGCTGTAAAAAATCATGCGGGGGTCTGCTCCGTCATAAATAGCGAATAGGTAATCAACATATGTTAAAAAAATCTCTAGTAAAAAAAAATTAATAGCTCGTAGCAACAACCCGTGCATTGTATAGATGTGTTTTCTCCATAGAAGGGCTTCACACTATAACCAAAATGTAGACACCTGCAGATCGGAGCTTTCGAAATGGGCAAAAATGCAAACACCTGCACACTACCACCACTTTCGCGATCTCACAAACGAGGCTAAGTGATGGAATCTCAAATATTAGGATTTGACAGTGAAATATAATCATTGTTTTTCATCTTCACCATCAATTCACGGAGGGTGGTATCAGTCACATAGAGCAACAAATGACATTTCCTTTTCAGCAGTGCAACAAACAAAGTAAACCAAATAATAGTGGATGCCATGTCTGTTGAAAAATATCCTATAAACACCTTCTCCATTGCTTTTGTGAGTGCGATAGAGAGGCATCCCTTGCTATCGCTATGATACCATGTTAGAAAATGAAATACTTGATATTATTGAATGAAAGGAGACTTGCTTAAATAGCAAAGGTGATGTCGATCCGTATTGATTCTCAAACACACAAGCAAAATCAATGGGAAAACAACAATTCTGCAACTCGAATTTTATTATTTTCTTGGATCTCCATCCCCTTACAATGAAATCACTTCCTACATATAATATCCACCAAAAACCCTAACCTAACATGAACTTACTATTTTTAGTAAGTATCAGGACTTACTATTTTTAGTAAGTTTAAACTATCACTCAGATGGATCCAAAAAAAAGATCATGCATCCATTATTCCAAAATTAAGACTTTCCTAAAATATATCCCTAGACTGACTCATGCAACAAAAGATATTAAATACCAAAAAACTAAAAAAAATTGGAACAAAAACTTTTGAGCCCATTTTTGGCCACTAGGAGATGTTTCAGGGCCCGAAAACGTGTCAAAACAGCCACTTCAGCAACAACGTTGCTGAACATGATGAGGTCAACTCAATTTTGTGTGTTTTAAAAAAAATGGGCTCAAACGGACACCCGAATCAAAAGTTATGACCTCGAGAAGTTGGAAATTTTATTCGGCTAAATCAAAAAAGTGTCACTGGATGTTGCGGGTGCATCATTCTCCTCTGGTTGAAAAGAACTCAGCTCCTATGAGTTCTGCTGATGAAACTCTTGAAGCTTATCCTGTGCAATCTTCTTCAGCTCTCCTTCAAAAATCCAGGTACTTTCAGCTGATGATAATCCTTCCCACTGTACCAAGTACTTGTTGTAGCTGCCATTGCGTGTGGTGATCACCTTCTTATCCAAGACTTGCTCAACATGATCCTTCTTCTTCTTGGGAATCTGTTGTACCCAAGTTATCATCCCCTACATCTCCATGAAATTTGTACAGATCAGATACATTAAAGATCAGTGAGATATCCAGGTCCTTTGGCAATTCGACCACATAGGCATTATCATTCCTTTTTGAAGAATCCTATATGGTCCAATATTCTTTATTTTGAGCTTATTGTATGTGCCCTTTGAAAATATTTCTTTACGAAGGTGGACCATTACCAAGTCACCTTCCTGAAACACCTTTGCTCACCTATGTACATATGTTGCTACTTTATACTTGGCATTACTCTCCTGCAACCGCTATCGAACTTCCTCCTGCAATTTTTGTATATGTTCTACAAAAGCCTCTGCATCATCACTAATAGTTTTAGTAATTGACAATTCCACTAAATCAAGCACACCATGGGGATTGTGGCCATAAACAATCTGAAATGGAGACTTTCCTATCGAGCAATTTACTAAGCTGTTGAATGCAAACTCTGCTTGTGGTAACGCTCGATCCCACTATTTTGGATTTGTACCAACTATCCACCTCAAAAGATTACCTAAACTTTAATTCACTACCTCTGTCTATCCATCAGTCTGTGGGTGATACACACTACTGAATTGGAGCTTGGTATCAAGATTCTTCCATAATGTCCTCCAAAAGTGGCCCAAAAATTTGACATCTTTATTTGAAGTGATAGATATCGGGATGCCATGTAAATGCACAATCTCATCAAAAAATGGGACTGCAACTCCTATGGCATCTTTAGTTTTATGGTAGGGGATAAAGTGAGCCATCTTAAAGAACCTGTCAACAACAAAAAATATGGAATCCTTACCTCGCTGGGTACACGGAAGTCCTAACACAAAGTCCATGCTCAGGTCAGTCCAAGGTCCTGTGGGAACTGGTAAAGGCATATACAACCCGGTATTCTAGGTATGGCCTTTAGCCATCTGACATACTCTACAACGAGATACAAACCTGGTTATATCTCTTCGCATATTTGGCCAATAATACTTCTCCACCACAAGAGCAATAGTTTTATCCACCCCAAAGTGTCCAGCTAAACCTCCACTATGCAGCTCTCTCAGGATGTTCTCCCTCATGGAACCAACAGGAATGCATAACTATTTACCTCTAAACAGGTAACCATATTGCATAACATATTCTGCAAAAATATTACTAGACACACCCCCTACTAGATTCTTATACTGTGCCACAACCTGTCCAAAGTCAACATCAACCTCATATAAATTCTTGATACTCTCAAATCCTACCACAACATTCTCCATGGTAGTCAGCAACATTACCTTCCTACTTAAGGCATTTGCCACCTTATTTTATTTTCCTGATTTATGCTTCAAAGTAAACTCATACTCTTGTAAATATGATACCCACTTTGCACGTCTACTATTCAACTTTTTTTGGGAATTAACATACCTTAATGCTTCATGGTTCGTGAAGAGTACAAAATCTTTGGATAATAGGTAATGTCTCTAGTATCTTAATGCTTGCACAATAGCATAGAATTCAACATCATAGGTGGAGTAATTTTTCCTGACCTCATTCAACTTCTCACTGAAGAATGCTACTGGACGCCCTCCTTGCCTCAACACAACTCCAATTCCAATATGTGATGCATCACAATCAACCTTAAATAATTTGCTAAAATCAGGTAACACTAAAATAGGTGCCATTGTTTCCTTTTTTTTTTTAGAATCTCAAAGCCCTCTCCTACTGCCTTTGTCCATACGAATTCCTTCCCCTTGGTGCATTATGTGATGGGAGCCACAATGCTACTGAAATTCCTAATAAACTTTTTGTAAAAATTTGCAAAGCCATTGAAACTTCTAACCTCTATTACATTTCTCAGGATGGGCCATTCAACAATTGTTTTTACCTTTTACTCATCCATCTTGAGGCCTTCCCTCGAAACTACAAACCCCAAAAATACTAAACTCTCTTGAAGGAAACTACATTTATTCAAATTGGCATATAGTTTTTCTTTTCTTAATAGATCTAGCACCAACCTCAAATGGTGCACATGCTCTGCTTTAGTCTTACTGAAAACTAAGATATCATCAAAATAAACAACCACAAACTTACCATTATATTCCCGTAGCACTCTGTTCATCAATCGCATAAAGGTATTGGGGTCATTAGATAACCCGAATGGCATCACCAACCATTCGTATAATCCATATCAAGTCTTGAAAGCCGTCTTCCACTCATCCCCTTCTCTGATCCTGATCTGGTAATAGCCACTTCGTAGGTCAATCTTATTGAAATAATTAGCCCTTGCTAAAGCATCCATCATATCATCAATCCTTGGCATTGGGAACCTGTATCTTATAGTAATATTATTTATGGTCCTGCTATCCATGCACATCCGCCATGATCCATATTTCTTTGGGGTTAAAAGTGCAAGAGTCACGCAAGGACTCATACTCTCCCTGACCAATCCCTTTTGTATCAATTCTATTACTTGTTTGCTCAACTCGACATTCTGTGTTGGATTCAATCGATAGGCTGCTTGATTTGGAAGAGCTAACCCAGGGATCAAGTTGATATGATGTTGGATGTCCCTCTTCGGTGGTAGCCCAACTGGTAATTCATTAGGTATGACATCAACATATTCCTACAACAACCTGGACACCACTGGTGGTATGACAGTTTCTTCATCTATGACCTTCTTGGTTGTTAAGGCATAACACCAACCAACTTCTTTCGCTTCTATAAAAAATTCTTTGTAGTAAGCAAAGTTTCACTCTGTCCATCTTCCTTCAGAGGTAACAAAACCACCTTTACCCCCTCCTTCCAAAATGTGTATGTGTTCCAAAATCCATCATGGGAGGTCTTCCTGTCATATTCCCATGGCCTCCCTAGCAAAATATGGCATGCATCCATAGGAATCACATCACACCACACTTCATCCTTATAGGTAATCTCAACTGAGAATTTCACCAGACACCTCTTATCAATAGTCACCTCATTCCCCTTTTTAACCCATGAAACTCGATAGGGGGTTGGGTGCTTCTCACATGGTAGATTCATTTTCTCAACCATAATATTTGACACCATGTTCTCACAACTACCAGGATCAATAATCACTTTACATACCTTTCCTCCTGAGGTGCATCTTGTTTGGAAAATATTTGTACGCAACCATGATTCATCATCATTTTCTACCTACATCTTTCCCTTATTTGGAGCAATCAATGTCCTTCGTATCATGAGACTTTCACCCATATCAACAATAACTTCTATTTCATATTCCTCCTCTTCCTCAACCAGATTAACTCTAGCTTGGACTTTGCGCTCTTCAACATCATAGTGGGGGCATTCAGATGCTCTATGAAATTCCTCACCATAGTTGTAGCAGATAAAGGGTTTGTGTGGTCCACTCCTAGTGTGAACTCCCTCATCACCTCTACCTCTCGAGATTCCTCTACCTCCTCGGTAGGCATCACTCTCCAGTACAATTTGTTGTGATTTTTCTACATGCATAGAAGATTCGCCCTTGGAAAAATTAGATCCACCACACCCACGACTTGAGGAAGATGTAGATCCCCTCTTTTGATTTCTCAGCATGCTCTTTATCTTATCTTCGGCTCTCATGGCTAACTCATATGCTGCATCTACTATAGGAGTGCGATGCATGCACAAATCATCTTGAATAACATAACTTAGACCATTCACATACCTCTCAACCTTCTGATCTTCTATCTCATTAAGTGCTACCCATATAGATAACTTGTAGAACTCATTGGTGTAGTCCTCCACACTGAGATCCCTCTGTCGAAGGTTCTAAGACCTATGAAATAAAGTTTGGGTATAAAATTCTCTTGAAGCTTCTTCTTCATCTTATCCCAGGTCCTAATCTTCTCTTTTCCATTATTTTGTCGCTCCTTCTGCAGATGGTCCCACCAAATCAATGCATGTCCCTTCAGCTTTGTACATGCAAGCCTCACCCTCTTCTCCTTAGCGAGATTACTCCATTCAAAATATTTTTCCATACTGTTCACCCAATCAATGAGCTCCTCTGGTTTTAACCCACCAACATATTCAAAAACCTCAAACTTGATACTATCTCGGTTCCCTCGGATTCCATCCAAGGCTAGGAGTAGTTTTTCTTCAAAACATGGCTCCTCTCCTGGGTGTTCTGAGCCTGCTTCAGATCTGTCCTCTCCTACCACGCCCTCGTCAGTAGACCCTAGATCTAAATGCAAGTTGGGGCATCTCTCCATCATGCGGTCAATCGCATTGGTTAGTCGTGCTACTTCCCCATGCAAATCTTCTATCTACCTATTCATCTGAGCATAGTTAGCTCGACCTCTCCTAGGCGACGGTATGATATCTCCACTAGTGAGATCTTACCCGCTCTGATACCAAATGATGTAGATCCGTATTGATTCTCAAACACAAGCAAAATTAATGGGAAAACAACAATTCTGCAACTCAAATTTTATTATTTTCTTGGATCTCCATCCCCTTACAATGAAATCACTTCCTACATATAATATCCACCAAAAACCCTAACCTAACACGAACTTACTATTTTTAGTAAGTCTAAACTATCACTCAGATGGATCCAAAAAAATATCATGCATCCGTTATTCCAAAATTAAGACTTTTCTAAAATATCTCCCTAGACTGACTCATGCAACAAAAGATATTAAATACCAAAAAAATGAAAAAAAATTGGAACAAAAACTTTCAAGCCCATTTCTGGCCACTAGATGATTTTTCGTGGCTCGAAAACATGTCGAAACAGCCACTTCAACGATAATGTTGCTGAACACGGTGAGGTCAACTTAATTCTATGCATTTAAAAAAAAATGGGCTCAAAAAGACACTAGATGTTGCGGGTGCATCAAAAGGCATACAATCTGATCCATTGGATCATAACCAACTGAGCTAATCTCATCCACACATATTATCCTAGTAACAACTTAGGATATAATTTATATTCTAACAAAGAACTATGCTAGGGATGTTATCACCTAATAATGGCCTCTCTCTTGCACCAAGGAGGTCTCCTTGCCACCAAGCTCCCTTGCCTTGCTTGACTATCCTCCAAAAAGTACTTGCAAATGGAGAAAATGCTTGAAATGCTTATAAAAATGAAAAATGCTTGAAATGGAGTTGCTAGAGAGATATTGGTAGAGTGTAATTACTCTTTTATATCATGTTGAATGCTTGCCCTAAGGGCTGTTTAAATAAATTTTGCAAGAAGGATTAGGGGGAAAATTAGTTAGACTAATTTAAAATCTGCAAGTCCGGTCCGTTGCTAGAGCGTGCAAGGTCAAAACAAGGGGTGGAGAGATGGAATCCACATTCCCATAGCTTCTTTCGAGATATTTTAACTGTTAGCTAAATTTACCACTGGTGACCAAATTTACCATTGGTGATTTTGGTCTTGAGTGGTGATTTGATCAAAAATTGAATCTAACTAACAAGATTTGATTTTGTGATGTTTACCAAATTCACCACTAGAAAAATTGGTTAGGGTGGTGAATTTGGAAGAGGTTTAAAAAGGTGCCCAAAATACTAGGTTTGGAATGGATTAATGTTTTGTGATGTTTGTGACCTATTTTTGTGTCTTTTGCCTTGCAGGTGTGTCAAAATTGGGTGTCTACACTTTTTAAGTAACTTTTACCTTTCAAAACTCTATGTAGTTGTGTTGGGTAAAGTTTAGTGGTTCTAGTTGAAGTTTACATCTTAGATGCTTAAGTTATGCTTGAAATTTGTCCACCAATATACTTGACCGAAATATCTCTTGTTTTCTTCAAATAGTAAAGGGATAGATACTTATATTATATTTTGATTGTCTTCATATAGTGCAAAGACCCTATCTTGGTTAAACAAACCTTTTAGCCCTGGTTGAATAGATTTTATTATTGGATTTGTAATACTGTTATGAGTTGTTGAAGTTTAAGATATTTTTGATTCTGTATTTCACCAGAAAAAGAATCGCATCCAATGCTTTAGAGATCATAACCAAATATTGTACCTTTACTCAGACCAACACCCCTATGATATAGTTTATTATTATTTTGTTGTTTTCAGTTTGAATGCTTTAATTGGATAGTGTAGTGGCTTCCAATATAAAACATAAAAGGTATATGTTTCTTCTCAGTTTCTAGAAAATAAATTAATGGATTTTAAAATTCGATCCTTTCCATTTAATAGGTAAGTAATTAGCTACAACACCCCATTTTCATTTAAAGAAGAAAAATGGGAAATGTTTAGTTAGAAGGGTGTTTGTTTTGAATACATTCTTACTGAATTTGATAGTCTGTGCAATAAATAACTGGTTAAATATTGGTTTCCTATTAAATAAAAAATACTTATCTTTTATGTAAAACGAAAATGGGAGGGTGATAGTCTTGATGTTGTGTCTAGAAATAATTGTTTTGATTTCAACAAGTAATTAGAATATATATATATATATATATATATATATATATATATATATATTAAAAATAGAGAAAAACATTTTACTATGGAAGAACGGATGGGAAATCCACTCTTGAGAGAAGTATGGGATTCTCTCATATCTTTTCTATATGAAATTGTGTGCTAAATGCATGGGTGCATTCTAGATTTTTCTTATGGTATATGCATAGGTTGCATACTCGGGAACTCTTTATGGTTTTATGCATATTAAGTTGTATTCTCATGAGCAAGTGTTGTCTTGATCCCTTATTTCACCACCATTATGCTTTTGGAGAGAATATGTAACCGGATTGGATGTTAAAGGAATTTTAGATTTGATATTGATATTTTAGAAAATGTATTGCTTTATTGTTATAGAAACCTCCTTACTTCAACTAATTGTCATTATTTTGGGGTATGTAATTATAGGAGGTATTTTGTGAATTGTGGATATTGGGAAACTTATATATATTATGAGGGATTAATTACTTGGATTTTGGATATGATGAGGTAATATTTAAGTTATAGTTGTTTCTTTGTATATCTACTAAAATTGTTGCTAAGAAGGAAATGGAAATAAATGTTGGAAGCTTAACATAGAAATATTTGTTGTATTATGATGAGCAATTTGAATATGAGATGAAAATATTTGGATTATCGTATTTTTAGTAAGATATTATAATATTTAAATTAAATTTTCCATTTTATTTATGAGAGAGTATTACTATTATCATTTAAAAAAAGGGAACTATGGGGAAAGAGCCTCAATTTAGTTATCCATGTTAGATCCCTTAAACAAGATGAAAATCAAAGTCCTAGGAATCCATTCGTAAGATAAAATAGTGATGGCACCTTGAACAAGAAGGATTGGATGACCATGTGTATTATCATGTGGAGTGGTAATAGCCTTAATTAGTCCACCATAAAGGTGTGGTAATTAAGCATAAAGGTACTAGTTATCTCATGATGGAGATGTGATAATTAAACCTTAAGGTATTATGTCAAAGGAAATCTAGATAGATGAACTTATGTATGGTTAGGGAAATGACATCATATTTTTCTAAATATTAAAAAGGGATAATCCCTATGCTTTGATCAAGTTGTCTTGTACTTGAGGAGGGTATAAGAAATGTGGGGTGACCATTGAGGCATCCTTTCAAATCATGGAGGTTTATAAAGGTGAACCCTAGAAATATAGGATGTTGGCCTATCCTATCCACTTGAGAGTCATCTACAATGATAACATCTCAAAAGTAGTTATACCTTATTAATATTGAAATATGATTGAGACTTCCTTGTGAACCTTACCTCAAGTTTAAAAACAAATCTCTATAAGGGGTTGGTTGAATTGGGTTGTTATAATTACGCTTTTAATAGTGAATTTAAGAGATATAATGAAGCTAAAGCTTAGGCGGATTTAGAAGGGTTAAAATATGCAAAAAAAATGAAATAGAATAGATTATGTATGAAAGGTGATTCACTCATAGTAATAAATGCAATTTTGAGAAAAGCAAAGGCTCCATGGAACATACAAGAGATAATTGTGGAACTTAAGATCTTGCTAAAGAGTTTGAAGAAATCAAGTTTACACATACATTAAGGGAAGGAAACAAATGTAAAGAAATCCAATAAAGGAGCTTTATGTTAGGATCCTATATCCTAACCCTAATTAATAATAATATAATACATTTCATATCCTAAGGTTAGTATATTTGATAATATAATAAATAATTGATAATTATTTATTATATTATATATTTAGGGTTAGATAGTCATATAGTCATAATAATTAAATACATTAATCATTATGAATCGACACATTGAAGTGACGTAGGATTAGGTTAGGGTAGGTATACAAGTATTATGCAATCTATTATTTGAGAGGAGGGATGAAATATAAAAATATATATTATTTAGACCCATTGGAGGGATTTCCCAAACCAATGCAAAAGGCGATTCATATCTAAAAGTGATTCTATTTATTTATTTGTTATTATTAAATTATTGTGCTAGGAACTCTTGGTTCCTATCATCTGGTATGAGAGCATTATGGATCCAACCATGTGGGACCAAAAATTTCAGGAAGAAGTTCAAAAATTGAAGGCAAAATTTTGAGAATTGGGAAAACCATTCGAAAACATTATTAAAAAAATTATTAATAAGTTTAGTGAGGATCTAATGGAAGTGGAAACAAAAGAAGTTGCAAATGAAATTGAAAACCCTAGATTTTTTTTTCAGAGGAGCCCATAGCCCTGGATTTGACAAATAATATTCTCGAAGAAGAAATACTAGCAGAACTTGGCAATCCTCCAAATTTGGAACAATTTAGATCGGGTAAAAATCTTGTCAATGGTGGTATTCCTCCAGAATTAGGTCAGATAAAAGAATTACAGGCTGGTAGCATTGCTCAAAAAATGAAAAATTTAGGTTTTCAAAGGAAAACAATGCGTGGTTGGCAGGAAGAATACATTTTAAGTAAGGCGATTAGAGAAGACATATCTTGCATAGTGCTCTCATATGTGCGGCCTCCACCTTAATCACCACCATTATGTCAAAAATGCACACAAATCCTTCTATGAGAGGTCTTGGGAAAGCTAAATAACATCCAACAATTATTTGAGATCAAAATAATAAAGGATTGTCATGGCATTAGTTTGGCCTGTGTCAGATGTTTTTGCACATAAAAAATTGTACTCTCGAAAATACCAGAGCATGTGAAAAGAAGGAAATACTAGTTTTGTCCATATGGATACTATAATCCGTTTCTTGGAAATTTCACATTGTATTGGTGTTTTTCAGATTTATATATAAATGGAATCACATTCTAAATAGGAGTCCATGGTTATTATTATGCAGATATCAATTTAAGGACAGGAACTACAGTTGGAGTTTCCACTAGCATATAAACATCACCAAGGAATAACCAGATACAAGTTTTAAGTGATGAAAAGCTACTAGAACCAGATATACAAACAAACGAGTGTTTTAAATCTATCTAAATTTTTCCACAAGACAAATCAGGTGATCATTTAGTGGGATGGTGAGACCCAAAAGAAAAAAAAATCATTCAAACCAACACATTATTTTACATTGATCATTCATCAATTTTGTCAAATGTGTAGATGACGATTTTGAGAAATCATTTCCAAATGCTCAATTATAATATGAAAGTATTTCATGCCTTGCTCAACACAAAAAGCGGGTTGTGAATTCTGAGAGAATGATTTGATGTGTGCATGACGAGAGTCATGGAATTTTAAATTGCAATTACTAAGAAGACACCCAGGTTGAAACATGAGGGGCATCTTGTTTGCATCCTATATTGAGGATGATAGTATGAATTCACCTATAGTTCCCTTCATGCCAAGTCAACAATAATGAGGCTAAATAGATTTAATGGAAGCAGTCCTGTACCACAAACCGACTCCACTTATTTAAAAATAAAATACAAATTCGTTGTTATTTTCTATCATCAGCAGTGGGAGTTGCTTTCAATTTATTTTTATATTTTCAAACAGGAATGACAGAACAAGTGGAATTAACTTGTTGAAAGCATATTTTTTTCCCTGTTGTTTCTGCTCTATTTGGACAGTTTGGCACGTCAAGCGCATATCAAATATGACTTCTGAAACTAAAAGAAAATAGAATTTATTAAGTCAACTTCACGTAATGTATTGCATTGCGGTTCTAATGTTTGTGGTAAGAGAACATGTATCCTCATTGAACATAATGCCAATATCATTATTACAATATGGGACGATGTTGCCCAGTGGAGAGAGGTATTAAGTGTTGTGCAAGAATTTCAAAGCTCCTCAAATGTCAACACCTTATAAATTTCTAAAACACTACCCAAGATGTTATTGGATATAACATGATAAGAATGTGAATAGCTCATAGAACGGTAAATAAATATGTACAATCTATATCTTGTTCCTAAACAAACAAAAATGCGTGAAGAAAATAAATGGTGAGGAGGTAAAATAGACTAACCGAATGAGTTCTATGGTAAAAGGTTAGGTGTGTTTGAATAATATGTACATTTATCATCATTGAATGATACCAAGATAGGGAATTTTCAAGGAGACAATGATTTATTGAAGTAGCCATTACCTTGTGAACAATATGATTGGGGAGTGGGGACATTTGGCAATGTTAAACATTATCCAACGTTCAAAAGATGTTATAAAAAGTAGGAGGAGCCATTAACATGTGTGAAGGGGACACTGCCAAATCAGTAACTTTACAGAAGATTAAAATAAATAAATAAATACATGCATATATATGTTCCCAAGAATATTATTTCACATACAGTAGGTGTAGTAGTACATCTACCCTACAGACTTGCATATCCACAGAGATATATACTAAGTTTTATTCTCTCCAACCCTGAATTCAAGCTAGCTATATCAACAAGATAAACCAATTATTCCTCTTAAATGTTGTCTTTGAAGGCTAACCTATACCCAAAACAAAATGTCTGGAACTATATGGAAAACCTTATTTACCTAAAACCCCTATGAAAATAAACTTTTGCAATTCGAGACATATCAAAGCATAGAAAACAAGATCTAGAGCCATGTTGCCTGAGGCAAACAAGATCAAAAAGCCTTGTAAAAGTTCTCCTTGATTCATACATTATATTTACATGCACTGTGCACAGGCAACAAGAAGACCATATCAATAAACAACATCTTCAAAAAGGTGCACGACATCAAAGCTCCAAAGCTACAAAGAGTCGTCATTAGCAGCTTCTCCCTGAGGAGTTTCATCCATGCTTTCCCTTTCCAAATATGTTGGAAATTGGAACAACCACGGGTAAGATTCTAGAGAAGGCAACTCTTCCATCAAGTCCAGCTCTGATTTCATTTTAGGGTGTTAAATTTTGAAGAAATTTTTGGAGTTTCAATGTTCGAAACCCACGGTTGCTGAGAACCGTCAAAGGAGATGTTGCTTGCGTCAGAGTCAAAATATCCCCCATGATTCATGTTTTTTATGAAGATATAAAGCATTGTGGGCTTGTTTTACGGTGAAGTTATTTTAGACGTTGATATTCATTTTGAAATATAGATCTACCCTTGCATTTTGGGGTGAAGGAATACGTGGCTTTGAACCTCATCAAGTCTTGGGAGGATTTCCAAATCCAAATAGTAATGAAACTTACACATAAATACATTGGTGCACAGTGGACCTGAAGCTAGCTGTTGCAAGCCAAGCCATTCCAATGATCATTTACTACAATATAATGCATGGTGGAAAAGCGCTAACGCCTCAATTGATAGACATTGTAATAGTCATATTGGAAGAAACAAAATTCTCACAACCAGAAAGAACACTGTAGCAAATCGGTTCTGAACACTATCATGTTGTTTGGTGAACTATTAGAGTCATCAAAATCAATGTCCAATAGAAGGTAGTTGTTACAAAAAAGTAACGTCCAATAGTGAGAGGGCTGAATGTTTAAAAAATAAAAAAAATAAGTAAAAATATGCATGAAGTAACGTTCTTGGAAAGAATTCAGTAAATGAAAGACAATAATGGTAATATTATTTTTATCTACTTCGAACTTGCATGTCAAACAAAGCTTATTTTGGATGACGCATTTTTTTTGGAATCCACTCATTGAAAAAGTAGATAATGATCACTTCCATGCTAATGGATATCAAGGTAGGCAACATAAGAGTTTGCAACAGGAGTACACTCAAGAAATCATCGCATGCACATCAAAAATTCCAGTGAGAAAGCCATTATAGTGATAGTATAAGGGAACATTAATGGCAGTTTGATTTATAATTAACATCATAGCCAACGTAGCATTAAAAATCCAAATAGCGTAAATCAATGAAGCCCTAGCCATTGGAAGACATTCACCATACACAGCAAAGAGTAGAAGCAAACGTTGTCCAAGAGGTCAACCATCACTACGTCGTAGAATATCAAATCCATTATAGAAGAAAAGGTAAGAATTTATATTCCAAGTCTATTAA
>JAQPPZ010003746.1:0-10226 GCA_028583015.1 Wollemia nobilis
TTAGACACAAAAACTAAAGATATTAAGGGATCAAAACTAGTCCATAAATTCTACCTTATAAAAAAAATACATACATAAATCTTGAAAATATTCAGGTGGATTGGTAAGTGCTTATACCCAAACATTTACCAAGAAGACACCCAGGTTCAAACCTTGGGCACAACCTGTTTACAAAGGTCATAGTTTGATTTGAATCCTTTGAGTTCGTAGTATTATAGTAAGGTTTAAGAAGGATTTAATACATCATATAAAGGAATATTTATTCAATTTATAAGAAAGCTACCTTAAATTAAAATTTGAAAATATGTATAAGACATAGATTTAAATTTATATATTTAAAAATAAATAAATTAAACATGTAAAGAATCTTGTTTACAAGTTTTAAGTTTAATTATATTTATATTGCTTATAATTAAAATTTCTATTATGTAAGAATAAAAGATAAATTATTTTTTTTATAATTTAAACTATTGGCTATATGTTTTAATATAAAAATTTAAAATTTATCCATGAAAAAAATTGTAGAAAAAATAATACAATATTTATGCTATTGTCATGTATTTTAAATAATACATATACAAAATTTCATAAGATTCATTATAAAAATAGAATTTAAATATACTCTTTAGTATATAATTTTATGCATGAAAAGATAATTTGTGGAAGAAAAATATGATATATCTATGTCATTGCCATGTCTTTCAAAAAATTCATATAGATTACTTAGAGTTTCATAACAAAAATAAGAATTCCCTATGCTAAGCAGTTTTTGCTATAGACAAGTATAAATATATATATATATATATATATATATATATATATATATATATATATATAATGTTGAACTATAAGTATTGATAATAAAAACTATGGATAATAAAAATCTGTAATTTTCATTTTTAAGTTTGAAAAAAATTACAATGCTATGGGTATGAAGTACCCTCAAGAATTTATGAACTAAGAGGAGTATTGGCCTCCCTATTGTAATATGTTACAATCAACTTACAATCTAGAAACAAAATCCTAATAACAAGATTGACATGTGGAAAGCAAGAATAACTTCCTGATCAATCATAGTTCTTAAATGACTCTTACTTGAGTACTAAAATGACTCAAGTTTCAATTTTGAAGATAAATGCTATTTTGAAGCCTATCTTTCTAAAAAATAAAGGCAAGGGTCCCTTTCAAAACCTTTTTTGCTAATAACAGATCTTTAATATGATCCTTAATAAGAGTATGAATATGATGAAATCCTAAGTCCTCTAACCACTTCTTCCCTCCACCAAGTGTCCACTAGAAGGTTAAAATCATATTTTTAAAGACCATCTTCTTCTATATTTAGTTCTCTATATATGTGCTTGTATGAAATTTCTATTATAGAAGGTTCTAATAATTTCACTTGCTCATAGAAAGGATCGAGGAGCAAGTTTTTCATCTCAACAAGATCTGCAACCCAACTTATCATTAATCTTTAATTTTCATAAATCTATAAAGTTATAATTCCTTGCTCCATTGCTATTCTCATCAAGAGTATAAATGCTTTCCATTCTACCATATTATTTGTTCTTTCACCTAAACCTACTATGAAAGTGGTCTTATGATTTTTATTTAAATAATTTGCTCCCCCTACCCGACACCTACCTTGGCTACCCTAGAAAGCTCCATTAAATAAGGCCCATGGCTTCATAGGATCCACTATTAGTGTTCCTATATGCCTACTCAATTTTGGTTTTGGGGAGATTTTTAAACTTTCAAAAATGGATTTAATCTGCATTTGTACGTGAATCACTAGAATTTCCTTACCTTCAAACAACCTAGAATTTTTATCCAATCATAAGCCCCATCCAACTATCAAAGGGATAATACTCTTTTAATCCTCTTTCTTTGAACCATTATTGCATGATATCCGAAATATTCTCTAGTAGGCCACTACCCTTTCTCTCGAGTCAAATGCAGTATTGAATTCCATATTTCTCTTGTGAAAGGTTAATGAACCAAAAGATGGTCCATCATTTCTTCTTCCTTTCTACACATGACACACTAACTTGGTCCTTTCCAAGACCTCCTTTGAATAACATCCCATGTTAGTGCTTTTTTGGCTAGAGCTAACTAAGCAAATATTCTAGTTTTTAGAGGAGCTTTTACCTTCCATATTCTACTCCACCACCAAATCTTTTCCTTACTATTATTATCAAAGCTTACCTTATACCCTTCTCTAACTGTGTACTACCCACTTAATGGATTCTTGGACCATATTATACAATATCTTTGTTGATTTAGTCTTATATTTTCTCTTTCCAATTCCTTTGTATAGTCATGCCAAATATGTGCATCATTTCCTCCTAATGTTAGTTCTTCTACCGTGAGTCATCCTTGTTTTCATAAATTAGTACTCTTTGTTTATACCACCTATGCCAATGCCATATTTCCTTGCCTATGGATATGATCTATTATTTTTTGAAGAAGTTTAAAATCTCCTTTACTTCCGAGCAAAGGATCTTTACCTATCCTTACTTCCTTTCTATTTCCTATTTTCTAAGCCAAGAAATTTCTAACTAATGGAAAAGCTCTCACTAGTTCTTTCCAAATTTTTTTGGCTTTTAAAACTAATTTATTATGTATTCTAATCCAATATATAAGGACAAAGTACCTAAATATTTCTCTTGAACTACCTCCTATCATAATCCATTACCAATTATCAATCTCCATAAACTTTTTGTTGCTAAAGCTTTTCCAAAATGCATATTCTTAAGGTCTCATCCTCCATTAGATTTTTTTTAGCTATTTTGTTCCATTTAACTAGTGTCATTGCATACTTCTATTTGTTCCTTGACCAAAGAAATTAGAAACACTTCTTATTTTCTCTACTATTGTGATGAGATAGTAAGCCAGGGAGTGCCAGTAGACTAGGGTGGATTCCAAAATTTATTTTATCAACATAAGGTGACTCTCCCAATGATAGCCACCTAGTGCACCAAGTGCTTATCTTCTTATCTATTTTGGTTTATAACCAAATCCAATCCTTGTACCTTTAGTTATTAGGTTTTAGATGTAAGCCTAAATATTTTATTCCTTTATCAAATTCTACTTGCTTAAAACAAAAATTTATTATTATTGCTTCTATTTGCCCTAGATAAAACCTATTTAAGGCTATTTCTATTTTTTGTAGATTTATTTCCATTATTGTAGCCATACAATATAGGTCCAACACTTATTTATACTTTAAGGCTTCCTTAAATGTCCTATTTCCAAAAAGTAAAACATCATCTACAAAGAGCAAATGGGTTACCTTCAAAGAGTTACCAATTTTGATACCCTTGATCATTTTCTATATTTTATATTCCCTAATAAGTCTACTAAAACCTTCTACTACCAAAATAAAAATGAGAGGAGAAATAAGACACACTTGTCGTAGACCTCTAGATGCCTTGAAAACATTAGAAGTTGAACCATTGATAAGCACAACAAAAGATATTTAATTGATACATCCCATCACATAATTCACAAAGGGAATGCTACATCCAATTTGAATTAGTCGTAACTTGACATATAACCAATTTACTTTATCAAAATATTTTTCTAGATCCAATTTTATTACCATTTATTTTTTCTTACTTGTTTTTATTGAATGTAGTCCTTCTTGGGCTACCCCTATTGCTTCATGAATCTACCTTTTACTTAAAAACTCAAACTATTCTTCTAAAAAATTGTCTAAGAAGATACCTTTGATTTTATTAGATATAATCTTTGATATGATTTTATAGAGGCTATTACATAAAGAGATGGATCTATAATCCCCAAAATATTTTGGATTGTCTTTTTTTGGTATCAAAGCCAAGAAGGTGAACTTTATAAATCCTATTAATTGTCCCTTAATCCTTTATTCTTCTACCACTTTTAAAATATCCTCCTCCAAAAGTTCATAAAAATCCAAATAAAAATCAATTGTCCATCCATTTGGACTTAGACTTTTCCCTTTTTGGAATGATTTGACTACTGATTGTAACTCCTTGGTGATTTCTGAGAACAAAACTTCTTTTTGTTCCCCATTGACCATCTTGGGAAAATTTAGAACTAGTTTGATTGTCTCTACTATATTTGCTCTGTTTGGATCTTTATACAAGTATTTGAAGTAATTTACTACTAATGGTGCCAATTCTTAGAATCTTCTCAAAGTGTTTCCATTCTCCTCTTTCATTTCCTAAATTGTGTTTGTATATTTCCTTTGTTTTGCATAATTTTGAAAAAAATGTATTTTCATCCCCCTATTCTAGCCATAAAGCCCTTCTTTTCATTCTCCATTTTGCCTCCTCCCATTCTAACAATTCTCTCTTCTTTTTCTAGTTCTTTGACTTGCATGATTTTAATTTTTGAAAAAACTTCATTACCTCTAGTATTGTAAATCTGATTTAGAGCAGATTCAATTTCAGTAAGTCTTGCCTCTGCTTCCTAGTATTTTTCTTTGGCCCAACCTAAAGTGATTGATTTTATTCTCCTAAGATTACTAGTAAACTAAAACATGGTTATCTCTTTTGAGGTTGGGTCATAATGCCTCCATTTTGTTCTTACTATGTTTTAAAATTCTTCATCCCTTAGCCAAATGGGATTGAATTTAAAATATCTTGGTGGTTTATCCTCTTCCTTTTCTAGTTGTAAAAGGATTGGAGAATGATCTAATCCCCCTCCTTGATCTATCCAAGTTCTCATCTTATTAGAGAAAGTTAAGAGATTTTTGAAACTAGAAATCTATCCAATATTTTAGATATCCCATGACTTCCAAATTGATTGTTCCTCCATGTAGGAGCAAGCTTTGTTGGTTCTATATCACAAAGTCTAGCACTTTGAATTTTGTGAAGGAAAAAATTAGCTAGTGGGTCCATTTTGGCCTGTTCTCCCCATATTTCACTTCTTTTTGTAACAAAGTTTAAATCCCCTCCCACCACTAAATTCTCCTTTTTAGAAGATCTTGGCCAAAAAATTCCTCCCAAAAAAATTTCTTATCTCTATATGGACCATACATATTTACAATAGTTATAGTTTTTCCTAACTCCTTGGAGTGGAATTCGGATACTACTCCTACTTCTATAAAGAAGTTATCAATCAATTGGCAAGAATATTTCCATCCCAAGATAATTCCCCCTAATTTTCCATTTGAGTCTATCCCAATAAAATTCCAACTTGGTAGGAGTGAATTAAGAATAGATGTTGCCTTTCCTACCTCTAACATGGTTTCTTAGATCAAGATAATATTAGGCTTTTGAAGTTTAATAAGTCTTTTAGGGCTATCTTTTTATGAGAAGCTCCCAATCCTCTAATATTTAGAGATATTATTATCATGGATTATCTAACTCAAGGGGTTATCTTGTTCTAAGTACCCCATAAATAGACCTTTGTTTACCAGAGATAATTTCTTTCTCAACTCTTTTTTGGGCTATTTTTAGATAGAAAATCCTACCTACTAAGGAACTTGAGTTTCGGTAGCTTCAAATCTTAACCCATTTTGAATTTACCCAAAGCTCTTATCTGCTTTACCTTTTTTGAGATCTTAAAGCATATTTTCTCCAGCAAGAGGCAAAACGAGGGTTGGGTGCATAGTGGTTATTTATAGTCAATTGGCTAAAATTAGGATTTTTGAAATTTGGAATTGGCTATTATTTGGGACCCTTTACCAGGGCCCATTAGCCAAAAAAATTTGGGTGCAAATTTTTTTGGTGTCGATTCGCCCTAATTTTATAATAATTTTACCATTTTAATTTTAAATTTCCAACATTACCCCTAATAATAGTGAACCTTCTACATGTGTTTAGATACTATTCACCTAGATATCAAAATTGATTTGCCATTTTTTTAAATACATTTTGAGTTGATCCCTTATTATAACCCTAGGTAAAACTTTACATTGAGATGAGGGACTCGAGGGAGAGAAAATCTTGTTGATGGGGAATTTCCTTATGTTACATATTTTTCCTCTTTTTATTTTCTCCATGATCTTAGAGTGATTCTAACCTCTTCCATCCCAAACTAAATTCTGACTTGATCCCTCTGTCCGTCTATCCTCCATTATCTTCTTACTTTCCCTTTCTGAGGAAGAAACACACTCTTCTATCATTCTTCTCTCAATACAATTCTCTATATGGTCATCATGAACCAATTTCAAGCAATATTTATGTAGGAAAACAAATTTATTATTTGTATCATGCAAACCATCAAGCACAAATATTATTTAATAAGGCTCTTTCTTAAAAACTACAAATCTTCCCTCTCCTATTTTGTAGCATCTATGAATATTTGTCTAGTTACCTGGCCTTTTTCCTTTTGTTGATTAAGTGATGACTATGATTTTTCTTCTAGATATCCTATGATTATTGTTTGTCCCTTATCTACTTGAACTTCTATTACTATTATCTTCTCTCTATTACTTGTATAAATTGGATTTTCAAATACTATTTGCCCCTTTCTATATCTACTGCTTCTTTCTGCTCTACATTATGCTTTGAGATGTCCATACTGATGACAAAAATTGTGATGAAATGAGAGTCCAATGTAATCTAACTTCTATATGTGAGACAATGTCCTATTACTAATTCCATGTTCTCAAGTAATCCTAGACTTAGGTCCATCTCCCATAAGATTCAAGCAATTGATTTACAAATTTGAAAAAAAAATCCAAAAGAGTTCTTATCTCCCTCATCATCTTCTCATTCCAATATTCTAGTGGTAGTGTTTGTAACTTGACCCAAATAGGTTGGGTGGGTATCCTCTCTAAACAAGGATCAAATCCAGGTGTCAAATGTTTTAGAGTAAAGATACTATGTGCTAGTAACTTGATCCAAAGAGGCTAGGTGGTTATCCTATTTGAGCAAGGATCAAACCTATGTGTCCAATTTTTTAGGGAATATTTTGTGAAATTGAGATATTGTATAATCCAAACTTTTATAAAATATATTAGTACAATGTATGTAATACATATGAATTATCTCTTAAAATAGAACTCTAGTCATGCATAATATAAATTGCTAAAATAGTTATGAATAATCCGTACAAATTTAAAGTTTAAATTATAATTATGGGTTAAAAGTAGTCAATATTTAATTGTGAAAAATCAACACTCTTGACATTATAATTAGAAATCCAAAAAAGTAAATTTTGAATAACTAAAGTTTAGAAAAATTAGAACACATATTCTATGACATCAAATTTAGTCTTCATGTTGCTTAGTTGTTGATTTTACACAAATACAAATATAACTATGGATGATGCACACGACATGAGAATCTAGTTATAAATTATTTGTGATCATATATAAGATTTAAAAATATTTTTGCTTAGTTACATAGTCTAAATGTTAGTCAAGTAGTCATAATTAATATGTGATTTAAAAAATCAACTATGAACAATTTATATTGATCCTAAAGTTTCAACTCTAATTATGGATACACCATGAAATATAGGGGCAAGGGTATTGCTAGAGGTCATGGGAGATTGAATACGAAAACATCTTCATTCAATAAGAATCGGGTTCTAGGGAGCTACATACCCAATCCAATTTTTGATTATGAGAAATATCATTATGAAATACTTGTTGTAAGATGTCTTCAGGCTACCTTGGATGCTCATACTAGTTTGGATCATGTTCTTGATCCCTATATTGCTAGTTTAGCTCATGATTTTTCTCGAGTGTTAGTTGAACTAAAATCTCTTTTATAGGTGTTTCTTAAACAAAGGTTGTTGGTTGTTCTCAACTAGATGTGGGTCATGCATTGAATATGGAAATGCACATGAAATCCTCTTTGGTTGAGTTAGGTGGTATATCATGTTTGGTATCTAACCTAGATAACCATCCTCCTCTTGTTGATGTTTCTAGCCAAAAGGTTTCTCCTTAAAAGTTTCCATAGGGAGAGAATCTCTCTCTTGATTCGAGGTCAGATTCAAATGAGCTCTTGGTCACTTATGAAGGGGATAATAGTGATTACGGTCAATTAGAGGAAGATCATCCTTCAAATTCTGAGCTATATTCTAAAAAATAAAAAAAATAAAAAATTTCTCATTTTGAGAAAGGTGTTTATAAATGGAGAGTATCAAATGAGGGTGTTGAGGTATTCATGGGCCAAGACTCGACTATTGAGGTGGAATAACTAGTTGAAATAGTTCCTAATATTTGACTAGCTTTTATAGGTTGACTCTTGATTTTTTTAACCCTTCTGTGGATCCTTCTAAGGTCCCTATATCTCAAAATTTGATTAAGAAATATTACGCTACATTTGTCTCTAATCAAGCTAAGAAATCTCTCATTCTTGATTATTTTTTTATCTTAATCATATGCAAAGCTCATTATCTATGCCTTCAGATCTTTTAAAGCTTACCATATAAGAGGGAGAGACTTATCTAGTTGGAAATTTTCTAGGGAAATTGAGACAAGACATGGACTTGATCAGAATATGAGTGCTTATGAAATGGTCCCCTAAAGATGAATGCATTTAGTTGCTCTTCCTAAATTTTATTTTGTTATTATACTATTTGTTTTGGAAGATCTTAAGCACATTATTGGCGGATCCCTATTTATTTTGAAGGAGGAGTCTCTTCCTTCATATATGAGGAATGGACTTTGATCCAGATACCCAAAATATTAGTACTATTCCTATTTGGGTAAGGTTGCATGACCTTCCATTCCACTTTTGGCATGAAGTTGTTCTGAGAGGGATTGCAAACTTTTTGGGTGAATTAGTTATGATTGACCCAAAAACCAATTCCAAATATTAGATGATATTTGCTCATATGTGTGTAGTGGTAGATTTAGATGCAAATATCCCTAGAAATGTTGAATTACTTTTAGATGTAGGATCCAGGATCCAAACCATTGTGTATGAGAACAAATCTTTATTTTTCTCTAACTGTAATAATTATGGTCATGAGATTTCTTGATGTTCATAGAGAAATTTTGACCTGGCTGCTCCATAGGAGGATCATCCTTGTGAATAATTCCCACCTAAATATAGCTTAGATTTAAATCCAATTGAATAGGCTCCTATGGTTTATGGGAGTTTGTCCAATATTTCATCTTTGATAAGCTCTAAGGAGGTTTCATCTAGTAACATTGTAAATCCCCTTTTAGGGAATTCATTTGAATGTTTGGCCTCAAGGGGTATCCCCTCATGGTGTATGGGTCATTAGAAGCCTTAGATATCTCTAAGTTTATAGTTGGATAGATTTGCATCTCTTGGATGAAATTTTTTGAAGAGTTGTGTATCTCTGGGACTGATTACAAGGGGATAGCCTAATTATGGTATCCATATTCATAAAAATTAAATGCATATAAATATTTAAAACTAAGTATGGATAATATAATATCATTCCAAAATATGCTTTTAAAAATTGTAACCACTCTTAAATTTGATACTATAAATATACACATATATTTATAATTTCATTAAGCTATTTTGCAGGTTATCAACACAACCCAATGCCTATACTTATGTAAAATGCCACAATATGTATGAAGGATCAAATAATATCAATAGGAAACCTACATTCAAATAGAAATCATAAAAGGAACATAAATATTAAGAAAGAAATACAAATACTTGGACACCATAATACGTAATCAACAATAGGATAACATATCCAACTAGTATATGAAATGATGTATGAGTGAGAGTATAAATATTGCTTAGATATAAAGATATTGATCAAAGTAGCCTTCAAAATAAAATTTTAATAGATCATAATATAATACATGGATCACATTACAAGGTGAAAAATAGATCCTATGATTTAATACAATAGAATAACATGCATACAATGTCAACTATGGTCAAAAGTAAAGATAAAACATTTCAAGTAAAGATAAAGTACTATGATATCTTAAAGTATGATCTAATGACTAAAAAACTAAAACTATAATTAGCAATTAGAATCATGCTACAATATTCTACCTCTTAAGATGATAAATATTTGATGTTTATATCTTCTAGATCCAAGAAATATGTCCAAATATAAGATAAAGTAAATATATTAATGTATTATTTTGTTGATGTAGGTGACTAACCTAAATAATATTCGAATACAACTACAAAGGTATGAGAACCTCAATTCAATAATGAATACCCACCTAAATAGTACCCCTAATACAATACAAAATTTATTTGAAATCCTTATAAATATTTTTAGAAGTACTTACATGTATTTAAAATAAATACCAATAATAAAATCAATATATGATCAAGTTT
>JAQPPZ010003747.1:0-10453 GCA_028583015.1 Wollemia nobilis
CTTAAAATTCCCCATAATAAGTAGATCACAAGTATTGGTTCTTAAATATTTCGTGAGCTCAACACCAAATTATTTTGGATGCTTTTTGATGTAAAATGAATGTCGAATCGAAATGCCTCCAAATCACCTACAAAGTTGGGGTTAGGTAAAACGGGGTATTTTGGGACGACCCAAATGGTCCGATTTTGCCAATTCAACCTCTATCACCCATAATATGATGATGCTCTCTACATGTTAGTGAAAGCGGGAAATAACAAAAGCATGATCAAAACTTGTTAGAATCACATGAAATTTAAATGAAAGCATATGTAAGTAACCTCTAATCAAATGCAAAATAAAAATCATGGAAATGTACCACATATTTCTAGTCGCTCCGGGGTGGGATGATTAGAACTACAATAGTGTGGGGGGCGCCTAATGGCAGGATGCCCACTGTTTGGGACCTGGTTTAAAAAAAATACACTTAGGATGGGTCCAAAACCTCTTATGGGTTGTGTCAGCAAATTTGGTGGGATATTGTGGCAAAATATTCGGGTTTGGGTCCGGATTGCACTTCCAATAATCACCCAATAACCTCCATTCCAAAAGAGACATCAAGGATGTAAAAGCACAATGAGGGTAAGGGTTTGATTTGGTAGCACTTCGTTGCTCTGAATGCTCATCTCCATCTCCTTTTTTTGGGGTGAGAAGACTCACCAATTTGTAGACCTAGGGTCTCTCTCTCTGAATGTGCATGTGTGGGCACAACTTGAGTTGCTTGTCCTATTTTAGGAGAAAATATTCTTCCCTGATTTAGAGTCTCCTTGCATGAGGCCTCTAAAAAATCAAGGCATGCATGACTAGAGTATCTCTCTCTAATTTGAATTCATTCCTCACAATTGCATGTCTTGAAGTTGTAGTTAAGTGGTAGACCTGTCGAGGTTTGAATTTTTCCAGTCAAACCTGCTAATCACCCCACCCATGAGTGAATACTACTAATCATCCCAAGGTGGGAAGAAAACCAGTTTGTAATCATCCCAGGGTGGGACGAGTAGGGAGCAAAGTGCTAAAAAGATGCCAAACTGGCCTATGACCCTCCAAAACTATTGTGAGAGTGGTTAGGACCACTGTTTAACCTCTGGGGGCTTTCCTAGGGGCTATGTATATCAATTCGATCAGTGCTTGTCATCACATAATCGGATTGGTGCTATTTTGGTGTCTAAAATCACAAGTAAAAACTCCAAGTTGTTTTGTTCATTGAACAAAATAGCTTGGAGTTTTACTTGTATTGTTCATTAAAGGTTTTCATAGTAGAGATATATGGGCATCTAAATCTATTGACATCATTCTATTGTTCCCCTAAAAAAATTCCCAAATGTAGTCTTCATTATTGTCTCCACCCGAAGTCACCAAAAATGTTCTATGAGATATGGAATGGTATTATGGAAAGATTAGTAATTTATTTCCCAAAAATATACCTTCACATAGAAATTTATGAAGTCTCATCTAAAACAAAAATGACATATTGATTAAATATTTCCAACTCAAACATCATAATTTTACCCTTGCACACAACTAGTACTTTATTAATTGCATCCGCATTGCCATTGCCGTATTGAATTGAAAAGCATACAAAATACAGTCTCTTTCTTTGTGTACCAAAAGTACTAAAAAAAAATAGACACTTTCTTCGTGTACCAAAATTTTTGAAAAATTCTTGAAAGAGACATTGTTTTGTGAAACTTTTAACTCCCATGATTTGTTGGTCAAACTATATATAAGAAAATACAATATTTTATGCTTAAAATTCCCAATAATAAGTAGATCACAAGTATTGGTTCTTAAATATTTTTTGAGCTCAACACCAACTTCTTTTGGATGCTTTTTGATGTAAAATGAAAGTCGATATTTTGAATTCACCACTACATCTGAAATATGATGAAGTTTCCTTGTCAACAGATTCATGAATTGAAGCTTTCACTGTTGATCATTAATGGAAATAAGAAAACCTCAACGATTCATGACTTAAAGATTTCACTATTGCTCATTCATGAAAACAAGAAAACCTCCTACTCTAACTCTAAGACTCCAAGTGGAATTATTAGGAGAAAAGAAATTCAACGACTTACCTTGGGATCTATGGATTAATAAATCACTGACATATGTAGTATATCCTCATACCATATCCACTGATGTAGTATATCCTCAGACAATATCCACTCACTGAACTTGACCATGGAAACATCGTCACAAAGGTTTACAACAAGGCACATTTCCCTGTTGTGCTTGTCCCATTCATTTTAAAATTATAGATAACTCCACACAATTTCATTGTGCATTTAGAAAGATGTATTTATTTTACTATATCTTGAATACAATCGTGAGGTAGAGATTGAATGATGTATTCTACTTTTTCCCTATCATAAGATCTTGCAATTGCTGGAGTAAACGCTGGTAAACGATGAAATGAAAAAGTAATTTATTATTCTCATAGACATCGTTTCTTTCGTTATTGTATTTTACAAGTGTTTTCCTTTCTCATATTTGGCATTGCTACTAGTCTTTCTCTTCCTATTATTCGCTATAGTTTCTCTCTATCCTAATATAACTAAATATTAGTATTTATAGAAACACAGTAAAATAAAATTTGGATTTTCAAGAATGCAAAGTCAAAAGAAGTAGGCTATGTTTTATAGTTTTTGCATCAAGCATTTTCTAATACCTAGAGGTTTTTTCATAGGTAAGTCCTTAAATCTCTTGTCTCGTAATATTTTTTTTTAAATTACATTGTTTTTTTAATTACATTGTTTGTATGGACGAGCATCCATATTGTGCTTTCACATATATGATATTTTCATGAGTGTATGGTGATTTTGCATCCATACGATACTTTTAGGACCATACAAGTTTGATATAATTGATTTCATCTAAAAAGGGATAACTTTAGTCTTTATTTTTTGTTGTCGGGTTTTCATTGCTTTATTGTTAATATCAACTATATTAGAAATGAAGTGGGAAATAATTTGGATAGTGTGTTATAAGATGCCAAAATTTAGATTCTATGATGATATTTACCTCTTTAAAATATGATCCAATCAAATATCAGGTTCTTTCCTTAACCGAGATTTGCATCCTTCCTTTAGCTTCTATGATGATGTTTACCTCTTTAGAATCTGATCCAATCAAATATCAGGTTCTTTCCTTAACCAAGATTTGCATTCTTCCTTTATGAAAAATATTGTATGTTAGATTCATTCTTCTGATTTTAATGATATCCGTAATCTAGGTATTTGGCTAGGTAGATATTCTTCTTTCAAGGATGTTTGTTCCTTATGATGATATTATGATCAAAAAGGTTTTGACCTTGAGTTTACATAGCCAATTTATTTTATCCTGGCCCATTGCTATATCAAAAATTTTCACTGCTTATAGTGATGTCAACAATAAAAATTTTCTAGCCTTCAACATATACTTAGTTTATTTTTTGGTAAGATTGTGGTAAGATACTAAATTCAAAATTATGGGACTCACAAGCTAGCTTGTACATCCAATATTTTTACTTTATAGAATTATCTTACAATATTGCTCAATATGTCGGTGATTTATTAGTCCATGTATCCTCAGGTAAGTCCTTATATTTCATGTCTCCTAATACTTCCACTTGGAGTCTTAGAGATGAGCAGGAAGTTTTCATGTTTTCATGAATGATCAAGAGTGAAAGCTTCAAGTCGTGAATCTGATGACAATGAAACTTCATCAGATTCTAGATTTAGCCCAAGATATCTACTTTATTTTTACATTAAAAATCATCAAAAAGAAGTTGGTGTTGGGCTCAGGTAATATTTAATAACTAAGTCTTGTGATCTACTTATTATGAAGAATTTTACACTTAAAATATTACATTTTCTTTTAGATAGTTTGAACAAAAAATCATGGGAGTTAAAAGTTCCACAAAATAGTGTCTCCCTCAAGATGTTTTCAAAAAAAATTGTACATGAAGAAAGTGTCTATTGCTTGTCTGCGTGCTTCAGATTTTTGGCATCTTACCACATTCTTACAGGAAAGAGATTGTGTTTTCTACGCTTTTTAATTCAAGTCGATGATGATGTAGGTGCACTTAATAAAGTATTAGTTGTGTGCAAGGGTAGAATTATGATGTTCTAGTTGTAAATATTTAATCAATATGTGATTTTTGTTTTAGATGAGACTTCTTAAATTCCTATCTAGAGGTATATTTTTGGGGAATGAATTACAAATATTTCCATAATACAATTCCACCTCTCACTAAAAATATTTTGGTGAATTGCGGTGGAGACAATAATGAAGACTAAATTTGGGTATTTTTTGAGGGGAACAATATAATGACATCAATATATTTTGATGTGCATATATCTCTACTGTGAAAATGCCCTTCAATGAACAATGTCACAAGTAAAAACTCCAAGATATTTTTTTCATTGACTAAAATAGCTTGGAGCTTTTACTTATGACATTTTTCATTGAAGGTTTTTATAGTAGAGATATATGGGCATCTAAATCTATTTACATCATTCTATCATTCCCAAAAAAATACCTAAATGTAGTCTTCATTATTGTCTCCACCCAAAGTCACCAAAAATGTTCTACAACAGATGGAATGGTATTATGGAAAGATTAGTAATTTATTTCCCAAAAATATACCTCCACATAGGAATTTATGAAGTCTCATCTAAAACAAAAATTACATATTGATTAAATCTTTTCAACTTGAACATCATAATTTTACCCTTGCACACAATTAGTGCTTTATTAATTGCATCCACATTGTCATTATCGTCTTGAATTGAAAAACATACAAAACACAGTCTCTCTTATGCATGAATGTTGTATAACACCCAATATAATGTACTCAGAAAAAATAATAGACACTTTATTTGTGTACGAAATTTTTTGAAAACTTCTTGAAAGAGACACTATTTTGTGAAATTTTTAACTCCAATGATTTGTTGGTCAAATTATATATAAGAAAATGCAATATTTTACACTTAAAATTATCAATAATAAGTAGATAATAAGTATTGGTTCTTAAATATTTCCTGATCTCAACACTAACTTCTTTTGGATGCTTGTTTATGTAAAAATAAAGTCATATTTTGAATTCAACACTACATTTGAAATATGATGAAGATTCCTTGTTAGCAGATTCATGACATCAAGATTTCACTCTTTCTCATTAATGAAAACAATAAAACCTCCTTCTCTAGCTCTAAGACTTCAAGTGGAATTATTAGAAAATAAGAAATTCAAGGACTTACCTTGGGATCTATGGATTAATAAATCACTGACATATTTAGTATATCCTCAGACTATATACACTGATGTAGTATATCCTCAGACCATATCCACTCACTGAACTTGACCATATAAATGACATCACAAATTTTTACAACAAGGCACATTTCTCTATTGTGCTCGTACCATTCATTTTGAAATTGTGAAGAACTTCACACAATTTCACTGTGCATAACAAGAGGATAAAGCATTCTAAAGAGTTCAGAAAGAGGTATTTATTTTAGTATATCTTGAACATTGTTGTGAGGTAGATATGGAATGATGTATTCTACTTTTTCCCTGTCATAAGATGTAGCAATTGCTGGAGTAAATGCTGGTAAACGATGAAATGAAACGGTCATTGATTATTCTCGTAAATATCATTTCTTAAGTTCTTGCCTTTTTACAAGTGTTTTACTTTCTCATATTTGGAATTGCTACCAGTATTTATCTTCCTATTGTTCGCTATAGTTTCTCTCTATGTTAATATATAAAATATTAGTATCTATAGAAACACAGTAAAAGAAAAGTTGGATTTACAAGAATGAAAAAACAAAAGTAGTAGGCTATGATTTATAGTTTTTGCAATAGCTGGATGTACAACTATTAGGGATTAGTGTTGGTGGCATACTTGTTTGTTTGTCTGTATCTCCTCCAGGGTTTAGTGTTGGTGGCATATTTGCTTGTCTATTTCTCTTCCTTTGCCCAACCTTGTAGTGATTTGTGGGTCTATGGTATTAATCTCTAGTCATTTTTTTCTAACATCCTATTCATTATTCTATTCTCACTTTAAAATATATATAATATTAATAATTAATATATATTAATTCAAGTAGTTAAAAAATAACATATAAATTATTTTTATTAATATAATCCTTAAACTTTAAATGGTTATAAAGGATAGCTTTATAATTTAAACATTACTTTACTTGTATATAACCAATTACCTTATGTATATGTAAAATAAAATGGCATGAACTATTATAGGGAGTGACATTACAATTTGAATTCAAAAAATACTCTAAATGTTATAAATGTAACTTATTCTCTAAGTATATATACCTTATTTTTTTAAGAGAATTGATTATTAGAGAAAGTACGGAGTCACATTCCCAAACTTTTGGTTAATATTAACCAATTAGAAAGCAAGAGGACCAATCCCCATATATATATATATATGCCTAAAATTGATGTTAATAAGGATAAAAAAATCCCACAAAATAAAACCAAAAACTTATATTTGTAGGGTAATCATTAATCCCTACCCTCTAATTAAATAATTAAAATTACTTACACATCATTAATTATTTCATTTTGTATTTTGATATTGTCGCTTCTACTTTAATTCTTGTATACTTAACAATATTCTATTTAAAAAAATTAAATAAATAAATAATATTTATTTATTAATAAAAGTAATATTAATTACTTCATTATGATAATAATTTTATTTTACTTTATAAAAAAAATTTATCAACAAAAACTAAATTGCTATTTTTTAAAATAACTCCAATTAAATACCCACATCATTAATCCCTACCCTCTAATAAGTACACATCATTAATCATTTTATTTTGCATTTGGATATTGTGACTTTTACCTCTAATAAGTACACATCATTAATCATTTTATTTTGCATTTGACTTTTACTTTAATTTCTTGTATTGTATGCTTATCAGTACTCATTTAAAAAATTAAATATATAATATTTATTTATTAATAACTGGATTAGAAGTGATATTAATTACCCATGATAATAATTTTATTAATTTTGTTTTACTTTATAAAAAAATTTCTATCAACAAAAACAAAACTACTATTTATTATAAAAATATATAAAAAGGTTATGGAAATCTTATAAGAGTGATAACCGGTAAAATAATTGTCTGTCCCAGAAACACTATGTTTTTCAAATTTATTTGGTTATTTTATATTTATAGATATAGATATTTAATTTAGTTGTTTGTTATATTATGATTTTATTTTAAATATTTAAAAGTATTATATAAAGAAATTAAAAATATATATTATATTTATTATTATAATAATATGGTTAATTGATCAAATAATATTAGTTTAATTAAATTATTTGATCTTTAAGGAAACAAATTAGTTTCAAGTTTTACCAAGGAATATATTCTTCGAGATTAAGTTCTTTCACAATTTTGTTTTTCATTATATTATTATCTCCTTGACTCAACTACAAAATCCTTTGACTTGTATTGCTCATTTTCTGGTATTTTCTTATTAATTGAAGAGGTATTAACTTATAAAATTTCATTTTCTTTACCAATTTTTTACTCTTTAAAGGTTCATGGTACTTCAATAGAGTACTCAAAATTGGATGAGACACATTCCTTAGATTCATCAAGAATATTCTTAAATCTGGGTAGTTCCTTTTTAATATGTTGAACCTATTGTACTATATCCTCTAAGTTTTTATCCACTTTTTCTTTATAGGCTAAAGCCTCAAAAGAGTTAGTATTTCTTTCAATATCTTTCTTTACTAACCTCCACTATTTATTTTTTAGATCTATTTTTTGGAAGTTGAAAACCATCTCCATTCATAACCATTTGTAAGTTTCTCTTGTGATCATCTATATATGATTCTACTAGGCTCTTCTTAGGGCATGATCTCTTAATATGCCCAACCTCATGACATCTTCTATATATAAAGTATAGGTTTTCATAATCTATGATTTGGATCCATATATTATCCCCATACTTAAGAATAATTAATTTTTGGAAAACTTTACTTATATCAATCATGACCAATATCCAAGCATAAATAGCCAAGAACCCATTTTTCGTCATATCTAAAATCTTAAGGAATTCTTCTAGAGGGTTTTCTATTACCTTGAAGATATCTATATTATAAAAAACAATGGGTAATCCAAATATTCTAACCCAGGTAGATACTATAGATAGATTTATATTTTTAGGTGAAAAACCTTCATACTAGTAGGTAAGGAAAGTCTTACTCTTCCTATAAACCAAGGACTCCCTTTCAAGATTTTTTCTTGTTCTTCATTAGAACAAAAAATGGCTAGAAAGAAACCTTTGGGAAGAAAGAACAAAATCACTCCTAGATATTTTCAATTTCTATCAATCCATTTTTTCAAGGTTGAAGCCCGTGAACATTTACTAAAAACTGCCCTATCTTGGAGCAACGAGGATATCTTTGAGTTGCGCTCACTAACCTCTATCACTAGAGTTATTCTAAGAACCATTAGAGTGATTCTAAGAATTTAACGTCCATGGAAAGAAAACTAAATCTCAAAATATATTGAAATTTATTAGAATATCCTATAGCAAATATAATATTTGATAAAAAAAATTATAATATTTTTCATGCAAAATTTCTAAGATAAAGAAGGGAAATATAAACTTAGTTGAAAATTTCTATGTCCAGATAGAATGTCTTGCTTCACTTGCTTTATAATTGATTTATTTTAGTTGTGTGTATTATAATTATTTATTGTATTAATTGATTAGATAATATTTTTTGGATTGCTAATATAAGATTGAAATGCAAAATAGGGCATGTGTGGATGTGTGTTAAATTCCCTATCAACTCTCCTCCTTATGAGATATCATGGTGGGATGGGGATGCCCAACCTAAGTTTGGGTAGTAAAGGTTTTTCACACTAACCAAATCTAATAATAATAATAAATTTTCAAATCTAAAATGTATTACATCATCACCACATAGTTGTATTACAACAAAACTTGGATGTTAAGCATCTATTCCTTGAGAAGATTTGAACCTTGGTCTCCTCTTTAAATACTAAGGAATGGAATTCATTGAGCTAATGTCATATTAAAATTAACCACACATATTATAATGGTATTTCAACTATTATTATTTATTTATTTAAATTAATTATATGGATTTAAAAAAGTTTCATCCTTATTTTTAAATGTTGATCACATAGTGATATTACAACTTAACTAAGAAGTATATATTCTTTAGCAAAACGTGAAACTAATTTTTCTCTTAAAAATCAAATAATTTAATTAAACTAATATTATTTGATCAATTAACCATATTATTATGACAATAAATGTAACATATATTTTTAATTGATTTTATTATACTTTTAAATATTTAAAATAAAATTATAATATAACAAACAACTAAATTAAATATCTATATCTATAAATATAAAATAACCAAATAAATTTGAAAAACTTAGTGTTGCCGAGCTGGCATATATTTTGACGGTTATCACTCTTATAGGATTTTCACAACCTTTTTATATATTTTTATAATAGATAGTAATTTAGTTTTTGTTGATAGAAATTTTTTATAAAGTAAAATAAAATCAATAAAATTATTATTGGAAGCGGGTAATTAATATCACATTTAATCGAGTTATTAATAAATAAATATTATTTATTTAATTTTTTAAATGGAGTACTAATAAGGATACACGAAATTAAAGTCAAAGTAACAATATCCAAAAGCAAAATGAAATAATTAATGATTTGTACTTTCAGAGGGTAGGGATTAATGATGTGGGTATTTAATAGGAGTTATTTTAATAAATAGTAATTTAGATTTTGCGGGAAAAAAATTATAAAGTGAAATAAAATTAATAAAATTATTATTATAACTAGGTAATTAATATCACTTTTAATCGAATTATTAATAAATAAATATTATTTATTTATTTAATTTTTTAAATGGGGTACCAATAAACATACAAGAAATTAAAGTAGAAGTGACAATATACAAATACAAAATAAATAAATTAATGACGTGTAAGTAGTTTTTATTATTTAATTAGAGGGTAGGGATTAATGATGGACCTACAGGGGTATGTTTTTGGTTTTATTTTGTAGGATTTTTATTCTTATTAACATCAAGTTCGGAAAGTTGGGGTATATATATATGGGAGTTGGTCCTCTTGCTTTCTAATTGGTCAATGTTAACCAAATGTTTGGGCATGTGACTCCATATTTTTTCTAATAATCAATCCTCTTAAAAAAAAATTAAGGTAGGTATACTTAGAGAATAAGTTACATTTATAGTATTTTTGAGTTCAAATTTTAAGGCGTTCATACCATTATATATATATAAGGGAATTGATTATATACAAGTAAAGTAAGGTTTTAAGGTTTAAATCATAAAGCTATACTCTATAAATTTAAAGTTCAACCA